>JAMXBD010003592.1:0-112122 GCA_024138025.1 Combretum micranthum
ATAAATATTAATAAAAATTTCACATTCAAACCGGCCCACAGTTTCAATTGAGTTAGGATGGCTACATCCTTAATTTATTTAATATCCCGTGACCTCCATTCATTGCTTGATCAATCTGCTGAGGATAGAACATCTGTTCAATTTGGTGCGAAAGTGACTCCAGAGGGAAATTATGGAAGTAAAAAATGAACTAGGTTGGCCGGTCCACGGGTGGCCAAGCACTTGATGTTTCTTAGGGGCCAAAGACGGCATATATTCTTCAGTATATTTACTTGGAACATCTTTGCTTAAACAATAAACTAGTTAAAACTTAAAACCAGACTTTATTTTAATACATTTATAATATCATAATTTTTTTTTTGTTCATAAAAATAAACATGTCAAAGATACATGTTTATAGATTGTATTAAATATGGCATAGTTGTTATAGTCAGATTTAAAAATATTGGTTTTATGATTATTGGTAATCTTTTTCCATTCTTTATATAAATGCTTATAATTTAGGAGACTTACAACACTTAATTAAATATCAAGAATTACATCAATCATTTAAAGTTATATAAAACATGTAACACTTATCTATTTTTTTTTTTTAATCTAAGGGACATGTCTTTAAAAAGGTAGTGGTCTTATATTTCCATTGGTAATCTTCTTCTACATTATTTAGAAGCGTTACTGCAGTTTTTGTAGATTTAGATTTACAAAGAAAAAATAAAATATCTGAATTGTTACTACAAATATGGAAGTGAAGGATCGATTTTGCATATGCAAATTATAAAAAAAAAAAAAGGAGAATTATAAACTCCTAAAAAATTTATGAGAAAAAAAAAAACGAATAAGTAGACTAGAATTGTCACAATTAAAACAATGACGTCCTATAAATTTTTAAAGTACTTTCTACCCAAAAATAAAATAAAATAAAATAAGAGAGAGAGAGAGGAGAGTTCAATTTCTCGGTAACATGGCTGTCTGACTCAAGTCAGCATGGGCTGGTTTTGACGTCCCCACGGTTAGTTTGAACCATGAACGCCTCGAGCCTATCCGGCAGGTCAGTGAATCACCTACAATCCGAATTGCATTGGCTTTTATTTTATACTGCTTTGTAGCCCTCTCAATACACGGATTTCTAAATTATATTTATCAATATACAATAATTTACACAGCTATCGATGATTATATAAAATACTATAATATTTGTAATGCCCTAACCTAAGGTGTTATTAGCCCGCACATGTCACTACCAAAGATTAATACGCAAAGACTATATAATTTTCTTCCTCAAATATAGGGTCTGTTTGAGATTGTCTGTTTTCATCTGTATCTGTATCTTTTTTTAAAATGATATGTGTAAATATATCCATTTGCATCTAACTTTTATTCTATTGTTCTATTTGATCTTTTGATGGAATTGTCAATTTTTTTTTATCCATATCTATTTCTTGATAAATAATTGTTAGCAAAAAGTTAAAAAATGTCTGTATCTACCGAAAAAAGCCAAAACAAACAGATCCATATATCTCGAATGTCTCTAAAATATCACAAATAGAGGATACTCATAAAATAAAATGTCCTCAATTATCTAAATCAAAACTAAGCAAGTCAATTTTAGAGAAATAAAAGAATCTCTTAGACACATAATTTAAAGAAACTAATCAAATATAAAGGTTTTCTTCTTGATCCACTATTCATAATATAATTATCTCAATTGTTGGTAGAAGGGTCAAATCCACTATCGCTTTTCCCATAATCCACAAATACGTTGTATCCTGTCAGAGCATAAATAATATAATCTTCACCTGTACCCGTGAGAAAAATAAGGGTTGAGCGAAAAACGTTCACTACGCCAAACCAAAATCACATGTACATGATCACACAACACAATATCACATACAACTTAAATGCTAATGCAACAAGCATAATTTATTATTTTTTCTTAAGCTTGCAATCAACACAGTTTAGGAATATATATCTGTTGATTCTCTTAATATCTGAGAGTTTTGATGATAACAAAATACTCAATGAACTAACTACTCTATTAGTGTGCAGAATTATATTCAGAATTTTATACAGAATTTTGGTAAAGTTGTTGAGCAAATATATAAGATTGAATGATATTAAATCTTGGACATAAACAAGTTAGACAAGAGTTGTTATACGATATGAGGATTTCGGATGATAAGAAAAAGGTACACAGAATGTTTTTCAGAAGGATACTTAAGGTATAAAACAATCCCAGAAACACAGAACCTTTCACAGAACCTTTGGGAGAAACTCAAAGCAACCATTCTGAATTGAAGATAGTTTCCAGAAACACAGAAGTTGTTACAGAACTTTTTCAAGAAACTTCAGCTGTAATTCTGAGATAAAGATGGTTACTGTTTATCTTCTCAAACAAGATCTACGTTTATTTATGAAAAAGATCAATAATTTTGAAGACCTAGCTCCGAGATAATAAGTATATTCGGACAGTATACTTATTAGTTCCACTAAAGTTGGATTATCCTAGGGGATCAAATAAACTATCGGATTGATTATTTTTCTATCAAAGAAAGTTTCTGGAAAAAAAAAACAGAAGCTACAGTTGATTAACGATAAGATGATTTGAAGTTAGAACAGTTATGATTTCTGATTTTTCTCAAGATAGAAACAAATACAAGTTGGATAATTTTAAGAAAATCAAAATAAGAACAATGTTATCCTTAAGTAGATAACACACGAAGATCACGTTGAAGACCGTGATATCAGCAATCAGCAACAGTTCTCCAGATTTATCTTCAAGATCAACTTTATCAGAAGTTTTCAAACAGAAAACAAGTGGATCATCTCAGATCACGAAATTCAAGCAGATCTTATCTTACTTCAGCATTCAAATTCAAATCTGGAACTAAAGAAAAAGAACGAGATTATCTCTCGAAGAATATCAGCAGCGGTTGATAAATCAAATTAAGGATAAGAAGGCACAGATTTTCATCCGAGATTTTTGGGATATTTATCTTATCTCAAGCACAACAAGTTCAGAACGTTAGACATGAGAAGAAAACAGAGTTAAAAAGAGTGAGACGCAGAACTTGTACAGAAAAAGAAAAACAAAAACTAAGAGTTGATTGGACTTTGACCGAGAAATATCAAGAGTTGAAAAAGCACACTTTCTTTACTATTTCCACGTGCAGAATTGTAGCAATTATTATTGCAATCTTTACATTTGTCTTTTAATTAATTGAAGCAACTTGTTGTTGTCTTCAAGTGAATTAGTTCAATTTCTAGTTTAGACTCTGTAGATCGATTGAGCTAGAAGATAGCTGTGAGAATCGAGCAGAGAGAATTGTACAAGCTAGTAATTGTTTTTATTGGATATAGTGGAACAAAACCCGAAGGATATCGGGTCCCCGGCTCGGAGCTGGAAGAGTGGACTGACGCACAAGGCGGAACCACTATAAATATCTGCCTGATCTTCTTATCCCTTCTCTATTTATATTTCCATAGTTTATGTTATTGCTGTTTAATTGTTCATATTGTTCTCTTAACTTAAAATCAAAGGGGATTGTTTTTAAAAGGCAAAAATTTTAATTTTCTGAAATAATCAATTCAACCCCCTTCTTGATTATTTTCGGGACCAACAATTGGTATCAGAGCAGGACTCTTTTAAATTGAGTGATCCAAACAAAATGGCTGAGAACAATATTGCAATTAATAGAGCTCCATATTTTGATGGTTCAAATTATCTTTATTGGAAAATGCGAATGACAACTTATATCAAAGCTAATGATTATGCTTCTTGGCAGGTGATCCAATTTGGAGACAACCCAATAGCAATATCGGATGATGCGAGTTTCACAGATGAAGAGCTAAAGTTGATTGAGAAGAACAATAAGGCTAAGAATCTCTTACTCACAACCATAGCTCCTTCTGAATTTTATCTAATTTCCTCTGTGAATCAGCAAAGAAATATGGGATACTCTTTCAAAAACTTATGAAGGAACAGACACAATTAAGGAAACAAAAATCAATTCATTACTTCAACGTTATGAATTATTTAAAATTAAGTCTGATGAGAAAATTAAAGATGCTTTTAATAGATTCACTGCTATTACTAATGAACTAACCTCACTTGGAAAGAAATTAGATGATTCTGATCTTGTCAGGAAAATGCTTCGAATTTTGCCAAAATCGTGGGATGCCAAAAAGACAGCCATAGAAGAAGCTCAAGATTTAAATAAGCTGACACTTAGTCAGTTAAGGGAAAAGCTGATGGCATACGAGTCACATCATGATACAACTGAAGAACCAGAAAATAGTTCAAAGGCAATAGCTTTCAAAGCCAAAAGAGTTGTTGAATCTGATTCAGAAGAGGATAGTGATGACGAAAACATTAACATGCTTACAAGGAGATTCAACAAATTCTTGAAGAAAAAGAAAGGTAAAAAGTTCAAAAGTTTCAATAGATCTAACAAATTTGATGCAGGAAAAAGCTATAAGGACAAAGAAGAAAAGAAAGAGAAGAAAGAAATTGTGTGCTATGAATGTAAAAAACCGGGACATATTAAATATGAGTGCCCTGTTTTAATCAAAAAGATTGAAAAGTTCAAGAAGAAAAGTCGAGCAATGATGGCAACTTGGAGCGATTTGGATGAGTCAGAAGCTGAACCAGAAGTTATAAGTGATAATGAAGAAGAAGCAAACTCTGTCTCATGGCTACTTCTGAGGTAACTTCTGAAACTGATGATGAATCAATTGAAGATGATATGATTGCTGAAATGGAAAAACTTTTAAAAGCTCTTAAGAAAGCTGATTTAAAAATTGCTAAATTTGATAATGAGATAAAATCATTAAAGAATGAAAAAGACGCATTAAAGCAAACCAATTCCTTGCTTGCCGATGAAAATGATATCTTGAAGAGTGAAAATGAAAAGTTTTTTAAGGATAATGAAAAGCTAAGAAAAGATAATAACTTGCTAAAAGATGAAACAAGTGTTTTGAAAGTAAAAATTGATGAATTATCGAATTCAATAAAGAATACGTTCAATAAGTTCAATGAAAGTGATGAAAAGCTAAAAATGTTGATTTCATCACAAAGATTGTCGTGTGAAAAGCATGGTTTAGGTTATAATTATGGTTTAAATTCAAATACATCTAAGAAAACTATATTTGTGAGAGCAAACCAATTGTAAATGCGGAATCAAGTGTTAAAAAGATTGATTATAAAGCAATACGTGGAAAAGAAAGTACGTTCAAAAATCCAGAATGAATTCCAGAAGCGATTTTGAAAGAAAACATTCTTATGGAAATCATATCAGAAGATATTCCAGAAGCTATTACAGAAGTTATCCGAGACAAAATAGTTGGAGACAGGTAAACAACAGGTATTGGAATAATAGAATAACACATATACATGTTTCTGTTGTAATAAGATTGGTCACATAGAAAAGTATTGTTATTATAAAAGAAACAAGCTCAGTATTCAGCAAGTAAAACAAAGGGATGAAACGAGCTTGTCTTTCAAAGGACCCAAACTTGTTTGGGTTCCTAAAAAGGTTTAACCCTTTTATTTTTGCAGGAACATGAAGCTAAAATCAATGGAACATGGTATCTTGATAGTGGATGTTCCCGACATATGACAGGAAATGCTTCATTGTTCAATAGCATAACATGGGAAGAAAAAGGATATGTAAAATTTGGAGATGACAGTAGAGGTAAAATTATTGCAACTGGAAATATTGGTATGTCACCTCATACTATAGAAAATGTTTATTTAGTAAAAGGCTTGAAACATAACTTATTGAGTATCAGTCAGTTATGTGATAAAGGATATAAAATGGTTTTTGAAAAAGATAAATGCTTTGCATTTAGCGAAAATGGTATAAAATTATTTGAAGGTTTTAGAAAGAAAAATATATATTTGATAAGACCTAATAAAATGGAGGATGCATGTTGCTTGTTATCTATGAATGATCAGATCTTTGTTTGGCATAAACGTTTAGGACATGTTAATTTTAATCAATTAGAAAAATTATCAAAAAGAATATAATAAGAGGTTTACCTAAAATAAGTATTAAACAGGATGTGAAATGTGATACATGTTTAAAAAATAAAATGGTATCTGTTACTCATAAAAGTAAAAATGTGATAACCACTAGAAGACCTCTTGAGTTGTTGCATCTTGATTTGTTTGGGCCTACTAGAACTCTTAGTATGGGTGGATGTAAATATGGATTTGTTGTTGTAGATGACTATTCGAGATATACTTGGGTTATGTTCTTAAGACATAAAAAGGATACATTTGATTCCTTTCAAAAATTTGCAAAACAAATACAAAATGAAAAAGGAGTTTCCATAATTAGTTTACGAACTGATCATGGAACAGAGTTTCAAAATTCAGATTTTATAAATTTTTGTGAAGAACATGGGATATCTCATAACTTCTCAGCTCCATATACACCTCAACAAAATGGAGTTGTAGAACGCAAAAATAGAACTATACAAGAAATGACTAGATCTATGTTAAATGAAAGTGGTGTTGCTGAGTATTTTTGGGCAGAAGCTGTGTCTACAGCTTGCTATATTATCAATCGAGTATATATTCGGCCCATGACAACAAAGACCGCTTATGAATTGTTTCGAGGTAAGAAACCTACTGTTTCATATTTTCATGCTTTTGGATCTAAATGTTTTGTAAAAAGGAATGTTCACAATCTTGGTAAGTTTGATGAAAGATCTGAAGAGGCAATATTTTTAGGATATTCTTTAAATAGTCGTGCTTATCGTGTATATAACAAATCCTCAAAAATTGTTGAAGAATCAATTAATGTTAAGTTTGTTGAAGATACAAAAGATGATGAGTCAGATGAAGAAAAGGATCTCAATCCTAAAACAGAACCTAGTACAGAACCTATATCTGAAGTATCTAACCTTCCGGAAAAGAAGACAGAAGCAAGAACAGAAGGTAGTTCAGAAATTGTAAGATCTGAACCAGAAACTTCTAAAGGTTGGAAATACAAGTCTGCTCATCCATCTGAACAAATAATTGGTAATATACAAACTGGTGTCCAAACACGAGGTAAGTTACAAGAGTTTGAAAATCATTTTGCTATGTTATCTGAAATTGAACCTAATAATATTGAAGAAGCTTTAAATGATAATAGTTGGATTGATGCCATGCAAGAGGAATTAAATCAATTTCAAAGAAACAATGTATGGAATCTTGTACCTAAACCTGAAGGAAAATCTGTAATTGGAACTAAGTGGGTATTTAAAAACAAATTAGATGAAAACGGAAAAATAAGTAGGAATAAAGCAAGATTAGTAGCTAAAGGATATTCACAAGAAGAAGGAATTGACTTTGATGAAACATATGCACCTGTAGCTAGATTAGAAGCAATTCGTTTAATGCTTGCATATGCATGTTTCAAAAATTTTAAAGTTTTTCAAATGGATGTAAAAAGTGCATTCTTAAATGGATTTATAAAAGAAGAAGTATATGTTGAACAACCCCTGGTTTTGAAGATCCTATTAAACCAAATTATGTCTTTAAATTAAATAAAGCTTTGTATGGTTTAAAACAAGCTCCAAGGGCTTGGTATGAAAGATTAAGTCTGTTTTTAATTTCAAAAGGTTTTCAAAGAGGAACAGTTGACACAACATTGTTCTTAAAAACTTATGAACAAGATATTTTGGTTGTGCAAATATATGTAGATGATATTATATTTGGTTCTACTAATGAAATATACTGTCAAGATTTTGCAAAGAATATGCAGGCAGAATTTGAAATGTCAATGATGGGAGAGTTGACATTCTTTCTTGGACTACAAATAAAACAAACAAAAGAAGGAATTTTCATACATCAAGAAAAATATACTAAACAAATTCTGAAGAAATTTGGGTATGAAGGATGTAAAGGAGCTGCAACTCCCATGAGTACTTCAACAAGGTTAGATTCTGATTCTAATGGGAAAAAGGTAAATGAAAAGTTATATAGAAGTCTCATTGGCTCTTTATTGTATTTAACTGCATCTAGACCTGATATTCTCTTTAGTGTGTGTTTATGTGCTAGATTTCAAAGTGCACCAACAGAAACACATTTGACAGCTGTTAAAAGAATTTTCAAGTACTTGATAAATACCTCAAAATTGGGCATTTGGTATCCCAAAAATCAAAATTTTGATTTAATAGGATACTCAGATGCAGATTATGCTGGTTGTAAAATTGATAGAAAAAGCACATCTGGTACTTGTCAATTTTTAGGTGACAAATTAGTTTCCTGGTCTTCTAAGAAACAAAATTCTGTTGCCTTGTCTACAGCTGAAGCAGAATATGTTTCTATTGGTAATTGTTGTGCACAAATGCTTTGGATAAAACAACAGTTAAAAGATTATGGCTTATTTTTCAAAAATATACCTATTAAATGTGATAATACAAGTGCAATTAATCTAACAAAAAATCCAGTGCATCATTCTAGATCTAAGCACATTGAAATTCGACATCATTTTATTCGTGATCATGTAATTAATGGTAATATTGTTGTTGAATTTGTACCATCAGATATGCAATTAGCTGATATTTTTACAAAACCGCTTGAAAAATTGAATTTTGAATTTATAAGGAATGAAATTGGAATTTGTAATCCTTTTTATTGAAAATAATAATCATAATAAATTAGTATCTTAAAGTTTGTTCACTGACAAATGATAATCGAAGATTCTTAATAAAAAGAAAGAGGAAGACATTAATTGTTTAACTTCAGTACGGGAACTGTAATTTTTTTGGCGCTCAACGTTCTGTCTTTCGTCTTCTCAATACTCTGTCTTCTTAAGTGTCATCCCTTGGTTCTTCATAATTCTCCTTTTCATTTCAAGAAAACCCTAAGAAACCCTTGCAGCGAACTCTCTGTTCAACATGGCTCCTCGCAAATCTCAACGTATCACCAACAAAAAATTCAAAACCGTGACATCCAAAGATCCTATTCTATTCAAGATACACAATCCTCCGATTCTCAACAAACCCTCTCTCAATCAGTTTCATCATCTAGGGTTCGTGAAGAACGAACTAAAAACAAACAAGAATCTGGACAGTGCTCTCCACCATCTAAAGAAACAGCGAAAAAGAAAAAATCCAAGGAAAATGTGTCACAAAGTTCTGACCCAGAACCTATGTCAGAACCTGTGATGAAGGTCAAGAAAGTGAAAACTTCCAAAGTTTCCTCCAAGAAAAGGAAAGAAGTACCTTCACCGTCAAAGGAACAGACCATCCAAAAGGAGCAAGACAGTCAAGGAACCTGAGATAAAATGTCCATATAAGAAGGTAAAAATCCATGACTGTGCCTTTATGATTTTGAATATTTTAAGAGGAATGGATTTTACTGGAATAAATGGCTAGATAATGTTGGTTGTCGAAGTTATGTAATCTGACTGGAGATGTAATTGGAGAAATGATAGAGGAATTTTATAGGAATTTGAGGTATGTCGATTCTAGGAGCTTGAAGTCAAGAGTTCAAGATGTGAACATAACAATCTCACGTGATGATCTAATTAAATGTTTTGGTTTGAAAGATTGTCATGATGATAATACTGTTGTTTCTTTGAGAAGAAATGATATTTTTCTGAGAATAAATGGAAACGTAGGACAGTTTCCAGATGATGATGTGTTTGTATATGAGTTTGAACTAGTCGTTAGAATGCTCCACAAAATTGTGCGAGAATGTATTCTTCCTCGCAAAGGGAGTTCTACGACAGTAACAAAGGATGGATTGATTATTGAGTATGATGCAGAAGGTTAAGATAGATTTAGCAAGAGAATTTTGAAAAGAATTTGGAAGGAACAGGAGTACAGGGTATATGGGAATGTTCTTATGGAAATATTCAAATATAAAGGAATTCCCATTCCTAAGAAAATAAAATTTCCTATAGGTCTAAAAAGAATTGGAGAGAAAAGCATGCATCACATGCAAATTAGACCTTATAAGAAATTCTGGTATGCTGTTGATGGTGCAATTTACTTGCACAAGAAACATAGGAAAGAAATTAACTGGGACAAGGTTAAGGCAACAGTTGAGGGGGAGCAAAAACCAACTCCAGAAGCTTCTCCAGAAGTTTCATTGGATGAGGGAGCAGATCAAGGAAAGCACAGGGCTGGTAAAGAACCAATGAAAAAGAAGGAAAAGAAAAGATATAAGCCTATGGTGGTAAATTTCAGATAAGGGAAAGTTTGCAAAAGATTCTTCCTCGGACAGTGAAGATTCTTTTCCAGAGGTCCAGGAGAAGCATCTTCTTTTCAATCTAAAGATGCTTTCGCAAAGATGCTGGCAGCTCTCTTGAGTCTTTAAACAGGACTTTACAAAATTCATTTCTTCAGAGATCAAGACTCAGATATCCTCTTTGCAACAATCCCAACCTCCACCATCAAGGATGCCTTCTGATTCAGCACGTTCATTCTGTCGATCTTCACCACCTGAGCAAGAACCTGTTCCAGAAGCTGTCCACTGACACTTCAATTGATCATGGTTCTCCTCGATCTGGACAGCCCTATGAACCCACTCCTCCAAACTTAAGTCTTGTCCGTTTATTCCTCTTGATGTGCTTCAGCATCCAGCAAATTATCTCACTCCACCTCCACAACATTTAGCTGCTCAATCTCCTCTTCCATCCAATTATCGTAGGCGTGTGAAAAGGACAGCTCGAAAGTCCACAAAAAGACCTAAAAAGCATTAATTTTTGTTATGTTTTCCTTGTTTGCGGATATTGTTTTAGTTTCTGTTTGTTGATATTTCACATCAGACCTGTGATGTAATTTTGCTAGACTTCTTATATCAACTTTTCATATGGTTCCCCTTTGCTGATAACAAAAAGGGGGAGAAAAGGTTATTGATATAAATGTGAATGTGATGATGATTGAATTATATCGTATGTGATGATTTGAGAATTAGAATTATGAGTTTGTGAATGTGAATGAATGTTAAATTGTTTTGTTATCATCAAAAAGGGAGAGAATGTTGATTCTCTAAATATCTAAGAGTTTTGATGATAACAAAATACTCAATGAACTAACTACTCTATTAGTGTGCAGAATTATATTCAGAATTTTATACAGAATTGGTAAAGTTGTTGAGCAAATATATAAGATTGAATGATATTAATCTTGGACATAAACAAGTTAGACAAGAGTTGTTATACGATATGAGGATTTCGGATGATAAGAAAAAGGTACACAGAATGTTTTTCAGAAGGATACTTAAGGTATAAAACAATCCAGAAACACAGAACCTTTCACAGAACCTTTGGGAGAAACTCAAAGCAACCATTCTGAATTGAAGATAGTTTCCAGAAACACAGAAGTTGTTAAAACTTTTTCAAGAAACTTCAGCTGTAATTCTGAGATAAAGATGGTTACTGTTTATCTTCTCAAACAAGATCTACGTTTATTTATGAAAAAGATCAATAATTTTGAAGACTAGCTCCGAGATAATAAGTATATTCGGACAGTATACTTATTAGTTCCACTAAAGTTGGATTATCCTAGGGGATCAAATAAACTATCGGATTGATTATTTTTCTATCAAAGAAAGTTTCTGGAAATAAAAAACAGAAGCTACAGTTGATTAACGAAGATGATTTGAAGTTAGAACAGTTATGTTTTCTGATTTTTCTGATAGAAACAAATACAAGTTGGATAATTTTAAGAAAAACAAAATAAGAACAATGTTATCCTTAAGTAGATAACACACGAAGATCACGTTGAAGACCGTGATATCAGCAATCAGCAAACAGTTCTTCAGATTTATCTTCAAGATCAACTTTATCAGAAGTTTTCAAACAGAAAACAAGTGGATCATCTCAGATCACGAAATTCAAGCAGATCTTATCTTACTTCAGCATTCAAATTCAAATCTGGAACTAAAGAAAAAGAACGAGATTATCTCTCGAAGAATATCAGCAGCGGTTGATAAATCAAATTAAGGATAAGAAGGCACAGATTTTCATCCGAGATTTTTGGGATATTTATCTTATCTCAAGCACAACAAGTTCAGAACGTTAGAAAACATGAGAAGAACAGAGTTAAAAAGAAGAGTGAGACGCAGAACTTGATACAGAAAAAGAAAAACAAAAACTAAGAGTTGATTGGACTTTGACCGAGAAATATCAAGATTGAAAAAGCACACTTTCTTTACTATTTCCACGTGTAGAATTGTAGCAATTATTATTGCAATCTTTACATTTGTCTTTTAATTAATTGAAGCAACTTGTTGTTGTCTTCAAGTGAATTAGTTCAATTTCTAGTTTAGGCTCTATAGATCGATTGAGGCTAGAGATAGCTGTGAGAATCGAGCAGAGAGAATTGTACAAGCTAGTAATTGTTTTTATTGGATATAGTGGAACAAACCCGAAGGATATCGGGATCCCCGCTGGAGCTGGAAGAGTGGACTGACGCACAAGGCGGAACCACTATAATATCTGCCTGATCTTCTTATCCCTTCTCTATTTATATTTCCATAGTTTTATTTTATTGTTTTAATTGTTCATATTGTTCTCTTAACTTAAAATCAAAGGGGATTGTTTTAAAAGGCAAAAATTTTAATTTTCTGAAATAATCAATTCAACCCCCTTCTTGATTATTTTCGGGACCAACAATATCTCTAATCCTAAACTTGGAAGTAACTCATGACCCCGAAGAAAAACATATGTAAATTAATAATATTATATTTTTGTGTCCACAATTAAGTTGGTAACGACTCTTGATCTACTGGAATTATCTCTAAGTACGACTCCAATCGGGACAACGCAGCACAAGGATCATCAGGTTACCAGCGTTAGTATCATATTCCTACATGGTCTTTATTAACCGTAACTAAGCATAAGTAGCAAATCAAATTAAAAGGCCTGATAGAATTAAGTTAATTTATGCAATTCTAAACCTACAAGCACAAACAACCAACAAGGTAAGATCGTACCTGGTATTGCTTCCAGCTTCAATCCACCAACTTCTTAAGGAAAAGAAATCCTAATCTCACGAATATTCTTGATCAACAATATGTCTCAAATCAAACTTGGTTGTAACCACATTATCAAACCCTAACGCTAATTTCCATAATCTTACACAAAGATCCATAACACTAATTATAGATCTATAATAAGAAATTATCACACCATTTTACTTTGTTCATGAGTCAATGAAACTTCAAACTCAGCTCTTCCAACACCCCCTATTTATCTCTACAATTCCTTCAACATACATATAAATATTAAATTAACAACTTGAAAAAGATATAGTTCCTTAGAACAACAAAATTGGATGGATTCTTACATACTTAGAGTTTGTAAATCTCAAATTGGAAATAAGAACCCCAGTTCCACAAATCTCCTGAATGAAATTAATAGACTATGATTATAATCTTATAATCTATAGATCTTATAACTACAAATCTAATAAAATCCTTACCTTTTCCTCGATGTGCAACCACCACTTCAAATCCAATCTTCTCTTCAATTAACAATCCCACAAACCCATGTGATTTCCTTCAAAAGATCTTATAAACTTAGAATTTGCAACTAAAAGCTACTAAAGGGAAAAGAGATGGGTTAGAGAATTACTTAGTTTTTGGTTTTTGAGAGCACTTAGGGTTTTCATAGACTAAAGCTCTTATTTATAGACTTGGAGGAAACTTAGAACTGCTTTGGAATTTAGAAATTCTCTTGCAAAAGATAGGCTGGTGGCTCTAGGGTGGCTTTTGTCGAAACAAGCGAAATTACAAGGAAGGTCGGTCCCAAGGCCGATGGCTTTCCATAAAGGTAGGCGGCCTTTGTCCAAGGCTGGCGGCTTTAATATCGGCTTTGACCGTCTTACCCAATTCCTTGCGTATGACTTCCTCGTGTCCAAATTTGTTTGTTCAATGACAAAAATACCCTTTTAAACTACATTATATTACAATTATACCCTTCAATATGAATTATTTATCTATACTTTACAATATTTAAAAAATTATAATATACTATAATATTTAAGAAGTTATAACATTTTGAGTTATGAGAACAATAGTTGTGAAAAAAGTTGCAACTTAAAAAAAAGGAAAAACTTATTGATTTTTTATGAAATGTAATTATGATATGAAAAGTTAATATTGAATGGAATAAAACTTTTAAAATTTTATATTATAATAAAATAAGATAAGATAAATTATATAGATCACTATAATGAATTATATATATTATTAGTTATGTAATATATACATGAAGAGGTTACTCATCAAGTTTCTCTTGTTTCATAAGTATTATTGAAAGATAAGGATAAATTAATGTGTTTTCAAAACATAGCAGTAAAAAAGGGTAATATTGAAAAGATAAGATAATATTTTATGAAACGGTCATATTGAAAAGATATAATATAAAAAGGTAATAGCGAAGAAGTATCAAAGATGAAAAATACCAACATGAAAGGTAATATTCATAAAATACAATAATACAAAAGACAATATTGAAAAGACGTAACACGAAGGTAATAATGAATATGCATAATACTGAAAAGGTACCAATATAAAATAAAATTATATATGAAACTATAAACTTAATGGTGAAGAGTAGAATATTTCTAGAATGATTAAAACCAAAAGATGAATATTTCTAAAATGATTAAAACCAAAGATACAATGGTTCAAATGAAAAAATATGATATACATGTTCACGAAGTATAACTACTATTACAAATTTTAAAAAGGTGACATTTTCAAAATGATTGAAACGAATGAAAATATCCTTTGAACTATGAGAATAATTGTAAAGACCCAACTTACCAAATTCTACAATTAGGCATGCCAAATCCTCAGCCATGTACAATACTTAAGTATAAGACTGTCTATAAAGAAAATGTTCATGTTGACTAGTTGTTTAACCTGTCATAACTTTATAAACTTTTCATAAAAACTATTCAACATGAGTAGATCATCATTATACAATCATATACATAAATTTTAGTACCAATAGGTACGTACTTCAAAAGATTTACAAAAATTGATTCTTTTAAAAAACATAAGAGGATAACTTTAAGTATTATTTACAACCTAAAGGCTTAACCAAAAAGCTTAAACAAAAAAAAAAAATTACATTTAACTTCAAAAATCTTTAGAAAATCATTTTCAAAACATCCTTCTTGGAGATAAGGTCCCCAGTCGTCCCATTCATCTATAAAAGCTTCTTAAGTTGTCCTATATCCCAAATCATCACAATGCTCATCATCAACAACACTTGCAAAGAAGCAATGTGAGCTAAAGGCCCAATACACAGTACCACAGATAAATACAAAGTGGCAAGCACTTTTAGTCTAATGCAATGCAACAATCATTAAGTTAGTCATTTATAATTAAGTGTAACAAATCAATATTGGAGTATTCAAGCTTTAAGAGCAATCCGTAGGTAATCTGGGGATTCTGAGTAACAGCAGTTGTTTAGGGATTCTGAGTAACAGCAGTTGTTTAGGGGGTTAATATAGGCAATTCGAATACCTATACTACCTATATCTAGCTAAAAAATAATAGTAGCATCCTCTAGGGTTTACAGTCGTTTTTCATTATTACTTAACTTAATCTATAGTATCATTTAGTTCAATCGATCCCATAAATATGAACTAAATCATATTATTTCCCCTTAAGAATAAGTAAATATTATATCGATACCATTACCTCTATTAACTACTCGCTGGGCCACTTATGACAACGGTGGTCTAAGCGCCTAACTACTATGTTAACATCATTAACAAGATTACCGCTCTTCGGACCGGATTTAATGGTATGTTCACAAACAATTCAAATACTTTGAAGCCATCTTTGCTAATGGTTCATTACACAAAATGCCTACCATAACATTCAACAATCAAGTTACTGCTTACCTGTATAAGTCGCCATATCAGACAAACGATCAACATACAAATTCAATTGGATAGTTACATTTGTAAAACACGAAAATTCAGTTCATATAACAATCAACATTGATTATAAATAAATACTAAATCCTTTATCCTTATTAACTTAAATAAAAACTCATATTAAATCATAATTTAGCAATTTACTCATATCTATATAATACTTTCCATTACTTTTAATTTTGAAAATTATTTTTTGTATGAAGGAACATGAAATGTACACGACCATGTTTCATCCCATGTTTCTTCATAATAGAAATACGCCCAAAAACAAGACAACGTGTTATTGTATTTCAAGCATTATTTTCTTAGAGAGAAGCATGATTTAATAGAAGCAATCGAATTTTGGTCATACTTCTCTTTATGTAAAATACGATGAATATAATGGATTGTGTTTTTCCTATGTTTCAAAGATATAAGCATGGCGTGATAGGTATTGCCGTGTTCTAGTTATGTATTATAGAAAAACCAGTTCCTTAAGAAATCAGTGAGAAACACAGTTTAATACATATGACCATATTCTACTTATGTTGTCGCACTTTCCTTCTTTGTTCAACACACAATGAAAAGCATGATGGAATATGTGTGACCATATTCTCCTCGTGTTTCTCTTCGAGTAGTATTATTTTGAGGGCTCGATGAGATACACAACTAGAAACATCACCCTGTGCTCTCATTGTGTTTTGCTTCGAAAAATAGGGCATTCTTGTATTAACATTTAAACATTAAATTCTTACTTCTATCATTTTACATATGATTGACACATGCACTTATCAACACTAAACATACATAAACTCCACCCCTCCTTCATCAAATAACTCCCTTAACTTTATATACAACATTTAAACAAACTACTCCAACTCATTCATCTTTCAAAACTACTTCAACACTCCTGATAACTCATTTATCACAATATCGAGGATTCATCTACCTCTACAAACCAACTTAATTCATCAATATCACATTCAACTCACTAAGAACTCATTTAAAATAGAAACTCATCTTCATGAAGATAACAAATGAATAAATGATCATAAAAGCATGCAAAACTTAACTTGTCTAAGTTTAGTTTGATGATGAAGACTAGATAAGAGCTTTGAGTGAAATGTTTGTAGAAAAATTTTGATGAAAAATTCAGTGGTTTGTTTTGTTATTTAGAAACATCAATTTTGGATGATGATTTTTAAAAAATATTTTCTTTGTAATTATATCACCCTTCTTTGACTTTTGTGGCAGCAAACTTAAGAGAAAAGGAGAAAAAAAAAAGGCTTTGGGCTAAACTTTAAAAGATTTGGGGCTTAGGTTTGCCTTATGGGTTAAGGCTTGGATTCAAGAATTATTTAGGCTTGAAAAAAAAATTTAGAAACAAACAAATACATAGCTCAAATCATATCAACAACAATACAATACAATTATTAATTCTTACTAACACCTTCAATTTTTATTGACTACATTTTTACCACAATTTCATATATCAGTCAATCAATATATATATAAAATATATAATTCAATTAAATTTAGATGACTTAAGGATATTTCAATAATAGTTTTATAAAAGTTGCAACATAAAAAAAAAGCAAAAACTTATTGATTTTTTTATAAAATGTAATTATGATATGAAAAGTTAATATTGAATAGTATAAAACTTCTAAAATTATATATTATAATAAGATAAGATAAGATAGATAATATAAGTCATTATAATTAGTTATATATATTATCAGTTAGACTAAAAAACATGCTACCGTTTTTGCAAGAAAAAATTACGCAAATCTAAACTGTATAAAAAAATTACCAATTTTTATCTCTATATCACATGTTGGAGAAAATATAAAATTTTATATATTTATCACATGTTGGACATGGGATACAATGATGATACTATGCAAAACATTAAAAAATGGTTGTATCACACATTGGGTGTATGATACAAGTTTGTACATGTATTGTATATCCAATGTGCAATATATCGATGGGATTTCTGTAATATTGTCAGCTGACGTTCCTAAGATAATTTGGGATCTTCCTCATCATTATTCCTTCACACACAACTTATAAATAGAGGCACCTTTCAATCATTGTTTTCTCAAAATTTTTTCCTTTATTTCTTCTTTTCTCCCTTTAGGTAACTCTTATTCTTCGAAACAACTTTTGTTTCTCCTTTTATGGAATTGCGATTTTACGTTTGGTTGGAGTGATCAAACGTCTGGTGTTGTGTTACTCCACCTCCTCTTTAGATGGCTCAGAGTTTTACTAAAGGAATTTTGTCCAAAGTAAGCCTCATTTGTTCATAGCTACAAAATTTCTATTGTTGTGCTATGGTGTGTAATGGGGGCCATAGGTCTCATAATTTCTACTTATATGGAGCACTTTAGTGGAGAAAGAGTGTGGGTAATCCTACTCCCGCTCTTGGAAAGGTGCCTCATATTTTTGCAGCCTTTGCTCTTTCTCTTTTATCTCTTGAGGCAGCTTTATAGGGATGGAGTTAGCAAAGGCAAACCTGACAGGTTCTTATTTGATTCTTCATCTTGAGAGGTTGGATTCTGGGGTATTAGGTTGATCGAGATGAAGTTAGCAAAGGGGGACTAGTTGAGCCACTCCTTACAAACAATTTCCTAATCATCCCATTTGCTTGGGCTTCTTTTGTCCACTACGCTTGGTGCAGCTCAGAATTTTATTGAGTGATAGGATTCCTGTCAACTATAAATTGAGTAAAGGCATGTGTCTGCGCAACTTGAATTTGCAGATGCCTTTATTAACATGTTATGTTGACTGAAAATAGTGTTAATACTAGTGGTATTAGTTGCAAGTTTTGTTTATTCTGGCTGAAATGCGTTTTAGAACTATTCTCACTAAAAAACCATTCAAAACTATTGTAATCATTTGTTTTTCAATACTAGTGGTATTAGTTGAAAAGTTTGGAATGACAGAACTGAGTTTAAGCAACCTGGTTGGTCTGTCCCTAGGGCCATGCCTCGCTACGGAGTTAGGAAAATTTCGGACATGCTTGTTGAACGCAAGTAACTTGGTTAGTTAGTCCTTAAGGTTGTAGACTCTAAGGAGTTAGGAGAGTTTAGGATGCAGTTGCTAAGTGGAACAACTCAATCGGTTGGTCCTTGGGGTTATTCGGGAAGGATAGGGAATTCAGGATATAGGTGCCGAGCGGAAGCAAGCTAGTGGGTTAGTCGGTCCTTGAGGCCATGGCCTTATGAAGGACCAGAGAATTTATGATACGCCTATTGAGTGCAAGTAGCCCGGTTTTTTTTTTTTTTTTTTTTTTTTTTTTTTTTTTTTTTTTTTTATCTTCGAAGCTATGGCCTTGCAGAGGATTGAGAATTAGGATGTCGATATTGAGTACAAGTAATCTAGTCAGTTATTCCTTGGGGCCATAGCCTTACAGAGGATTGGGAATTTAGGATGTAGGTGCTGAGCGTAAGCAGCTCGATCAATTAGTCCTTAGGGCCATGGCATCACGAAGCACTTTGGAGAATTCTTCAACATGGTTGCTAAGCATAAGTAGCTTGGTCAGTATATTCTATTATTAGGAGACCATATCTTTTGGAGATGATTTGAAACTTAACATTTCTCTAAAGAGAACAAGTGTAGATAACAAAGTGGTAAGGAAATCACATAGAAACATATACGTAGATAAAGTATTTCCTTAAGCTATCTACATATATGTTCTTAGGATTGGTTGTTTGTCGAGTTGTTCTAGGAAATATGCCCTGTTACTGAGGTTTTTAGTGACTCAGATAGGGTCTTCCCTAGTGGGGGCCAATTTTCCTTAACCTTTTTTCGCACCTAATATTTGACAGTTTATGACATACTAGGTTACTGGGATTAAAATCCCCATGCCTGACTTTCTTATCATAATAACATATAGCTTTGAGTTTATAGGGCATGACTCTCTTTTCGACTTGATCGTGGAGTTCTTCTATAGTATCCAAGTTAGCCTTCAATGCCTGATGGAATTCTTAGGTTCTTTGGGCTGGGAGCTCTAACTCTACTAGGTGGTTGACTTCTGTGCCAAATGCTAATTTTTATGGTGTTTCACCTGTGGATGTTTGTCGTGTGGTTTTGTATCACTAAACTATTTTTTCTAAGACTTTCGGCTATGGTATGGTTGACTGCTTCTTCTTGCCCATTGTTCTAGGGTAGGAGACCGATGTGTACTGAATCTTAATGTGGTTGTAAATCCCCGAATTTTTGGATCTGAATTAAAGCTTAAACTCTAATCGGAAGTCAATCGGATTTCCAGAGTCAACAAAACCTTAGTTTATCGTAACCGCTTAAGTCCGGCATTGCCGTTTTCTCTAGCCTTAGAAAACGAAGTTGGAAAAGTTAGCTATAATAGTTCATAATAGCTATAGGTTATATAAAAATTTCAGTTTTACAAAATTCAAGAGTCCTTAGAACCCGATCGGACACAGTTCTCGAAAGACGTGTCCGAAAGCTCGGAATAGAAAAAATATTCCGAATATACCGTTAGACTCGTAAAAATATAAGATTTCAAAAATATCAATTTCATAATTTTTCGGTAACTAAAAATATCAAATATCGCTTTTATACGCGTATTTTCTTACTACCGGCATTAAATTGTCATGTCTACTTTTACATTACACTATTTTCTACTATTCACACTATTCATCTATCTCTACTTTTTCTTACAACTTACTCTTACAAACCATACACCTATTTCTTACACATTTTCATTTCCAATACAACTTCACATCTTTCATTTCTTACTTTTAATTAACAAAATAGCAAAAAAAATTAAAATTTTCCTCTTCCCATGCATGAAAGTAGCGCCGGCCCTCCCCTCCATAATGCCTCAATTTGTTTTATTTTTCACTTATTTAATTAACACAAATTATCTCCCACATTTTCCTATAAATACCCCTCATACCTTCACTTCTTTTACACCACTTTTTCTCTAAAGTTACTATACCAAAATCTCTCTCAATCTCTCAAGAATTCTCTCAAGAAGTTCTTCCTAGTTTAGCTTCTTTTAGGTAAAAATTCCTCCAAGCTTTCTTTATGTTCATCTACTTAGTATGAACTTAGTGTGTGTTTTCTAAAACCATGAAGGTTAAGAAAGCAACAATAGGTTCATACTTTGTTTTTATATTTATAGATAAATATGGAGTTAATTTTGAGTAATTAAATAAATGAAAAAGAAAAAGAAATTGAAGAAGAGAGAGAGAGAATGTGAACAACAGAAGGAGGGGAGAGAGAGAAGATGTGATAAAAAATTAATTTTAGTAAGAAAAAGTAAGTAAAGTGTAAGAGAAGTTAAGTAAAAAGTAATATTAGAAAAGTAAATATAAAAAATAGGTTTATAGGTTATAAGAAGTAGGTAATAAGATAAAGTATAGATAGGTGAATAGTAATGAATACTAGAAATAGAATAATACATAGTAAAAAAGACAAATAAATTACCGTAGTAAGGAAAATATGCGTAAATACACTATATATGATATTTTTAGTTACCGAAAAATTCCAAAACTGATATTTTTGGAATCCTTATATTATTACGAGTTTAATGGTGTTATCGAAATATTTTTACCATTTGGTGCACCGGACACGGTTTTTAAAATCTGATCCCGTTCGGATCCTAAACGAACTAAATTTTGACGAATATGATATTTTTAAGCTTCATTATATTGTTACAAACTATAATCTACAATTAATTTAATTTTATTGATCTAGGGATAAGAGCATGGGATTGCTGGATCTAGTCTTATTTGGTTTTGTTTTTGGCCTAGTTAACTTTTAGGGATCTGGTTTCATTCCGGCCTTAAAATTTATTCACAAGATTATAAATTTTGGGATTTATGATTGTTTTATATTTTTGTTCAAAATATAAGTTTTTACTTTATTTTTATGATTTATTTAGTATTTAACAATTCTTGGGATTGTTTACTCGATTCTAGGGTTATGAGTTAACTTTGTTTGACTTTTGGTGGTAATTGAATTTTTTTTTAATCTAAAATTCACCAAAGGTTTTAAGGTATTAGTGTTTTGTCGTTGAGTATTATTTGGATATATCGTTTTGATTTACGTATTAGGGATCAGATAGAGGAATTGTTTCACGTACAGATTTTGAATCGAACGATTATTAGATTTTCCATTTTGTTTTTGAAGGTGTTCGCTTTCTTAAGGATAAGAAATTCCGTATTTGATTTTGTTTGGAATTCAGTTTTAACTTTGATCGGTTTTTAGGGTTTCAATTTCGGTATGTAATTCTAAGATTATTTTCTAAGGGTAAAAAAAAAAAATTTAGGGGTTTACAGTTCCACATTTAGTTAATGCCACCAGGAACTATGACATTGCCTTCTTCTTCTATAGGAGAAGTAGGGGTAGACTTTTTAGGTGCAGGAGAAGTGGGGGTAGGTTTTTCTTCTTCCATAGTATTGCCACCAGGGACTATGGTAGTGTTTTCTTCGGCTCTTGTAGTATAAGGAACTACAACCCACTTCTTTCTGTAAATTGGTTTCCTCCTGACACATCTTTTGATTCTCTTACCCATCTTTTTATAGGGCGTATGCATAGGCTAATTAGAGGGAAAACTTAGATTTCTAGCGAAAGAAGAGTTTCTCTCACTAGAAAATCTCTCTCTACTCTATTCTAAGTTAGGAATTTGTTACATATGGTATAATAATGTTACAACGTCTGTGCATTTATAGATGTGAGGGCACATAAAATGTGAAGGTTTTATTCGTTGATGAGATAGATTGTTTTAATTAAATTTATACGTATCCTCAAGCACTTATGTAAGGCAGCAAGTGCATGACAATAAGGACAGTGTCACTTATCGCTGCTTGAATCACGAGTTCAAAAGTTGGCGGCGGTAAAAGTTGTATCTTTTCATCAGAGGTATGATTTGTTCTAAATTCATATCGCGGTCAAAACTGTAGCGCGACTTTGGGCGTGGTTCAGCATTTTGCCTTTTTTTGGCCTTCGGTTCATTCTCTAAAGGCACAGTCGAATCCATTCTTCAACTGTGTTAGTTGTTTTTGCTCTAAATCTGGTTCAAATCACTTTGTTTCTTCTTTTTTTGATCTTACTACCTGCAAAAACAACATTTTCACAATAGTGTCACACATTTATTGGAATTTATTTGATTATGGATCAAATCAAGCACGAATTCCTATGAATTGAGTAGGGTAAAAATGATTTATAAAAAAAAAACAAGAAATATAATGATATATTCATACATTCACAAGTACCATGAAAACAAATTACAAGATGAAAAGGAAAAAAAAGTAATCGAAAACACAATGAATTACATATAATAAATATTCATAACCTTTACTTGTTATAATTGAGAGTAATGACCATAATGTATGCATTCATGTGTGATGATAATCTGTGGTACTTTAATCTTGGATAACTTATTATATTTTATTTTAACTTTTACTCTTGAGAATTAACTTTTTTAGCTAAGTCTTCTGTTGTGTGTTTGTATATATATCTATATATATATAGAGAGAGAGAGAATCAATAAAATGTTCATAAAAAGCTTTTTAAGGTAAAATGTAAATGTGGTAAGATAAAATGTAAATATGGTACGTTATAATTTTAAAATTAGATTTTAATATATTAAAGTAAAAATGATATTTATTTTTTATCAATTGAAAAAAAGGAAAATTAGAATTCTTTAACTAATTTTAACTTATTTATTATAAATAAAATATATTAAAAATTTAAATCTCATAGAAAATTTAATTTCCTTACATGATATTAAATTAATATAACGTTAATAAAAAGGAAATAATTTAATAAACTTTATTTTTAAAATACATATGCAATCACCTTTTTTATAAAACAAGAGCAATTAATGCACTTTAAGTCTACAACAATAACATCATTGATGACGAAAAGGATAAAAGAATGATTCAAAGCAATGTTGAATATGTTTTTACTAAAAGTTGTGATGGTGAACTTTATTAGGTGGATTTTAAATTGGCGATAGATATAGCATGATAATAGGTCATGATATAGAATGGATTGGAGGAGCCTGTGCATTTTTATTATGGACCTTTAAGACTAATGCTTTCTTTGATATTGTAGCAACTATTTAGCAATCCTAAGGTTGCTTATTGGGCTAGAGGGCCCAAGCTCCTTTGGGCCTCCCTCTAGGCCCATCTTTGCCAATAAATTATTCAACATCTTATTTGCTTTTCAAAGTTAAGCTTCTTACTATTGGCCCACAAAAAGAAAAAAAAAAGTTAGACTTCTTACCTTCTTAACAAGAATAAATAACAATGTTTTTGTAGTGCTGTGCTTTATTATTAAATGTAATCATACATGCATTATTATTAGGTACAATAAATTAGAATTCATAAAAATCTTATCATGTGTTATTTTTAAAATGGTAGCTCAATCTATTAACATTAAAAAGAAAAAATTATATAGTTCATTCCATATCTTAATTTTTGAAAGCTATATGAATTCATTAATTACATTTATTTTTTAAAAATCTTTTATTCGGCCTAGTAGATTTTGACCTAACATGTAAGCTGACACGCACTTTTTATTTTAAAACTCCTTTTAAAGCGTGAAACTACCAGCTAATAAATCGGATGCATGTGTAGTAATAAAACTAGTGAGAATCAAGTTATAATCCACATAGAGCTAATTGATTATGTCCAGAATGTAATGGCCTTTTTAAGTGAAGCAAAATGAGCTTAATTTTTGAGCTAATCTAATTTATCTACTTCTAAGGTCTACTATTACAATTATAACTAAATTAGCATTAAGTTCTGCTGAAAATTCCCTTTGAACTCCTTCAAAACACAAGTGTGGGATTATATAATGGTAAAAACATGATTTCCTTTCATTGCCTTACAATTATCATTGGGTTTGCTCAATTGGATTTTGGCTAAATTCACAATAATTTACTTCCTTTTTAGGTTGCAAAATTCTTATTATAGCATAGATATCCCTTTCGAGTAATCTATCTATAATCACTAGTTAAATAACACATTTCTCTTACAAATAATGTTATTCTAATTGAAATTATGATTCAAGCATGTATCCATGTCCTATATCACAACTTCAATTGCATTAAAATTGTGAATTTTAAGATTTAAACCAAAACAACACATGTCCATGTCAATTTTGAAATCTTATTCCCTATTTCAATAAGATTGTCAAATCCCTTTCAAGTATCTCAAATCCTAATTCATAAAAAAATTTATAGACAAATTTTTATTTTATAAACATTGACATAGAAATAACCAAAGTTCCAATTCAACAAAATCCGTTATAAGCACAATTCAACTACTTATGAAATCCATTAACCAATCACATAATTTCACTTAAACAAATTAGCTTATACTTAAAAACATACTTTCATTTATGATAAAAATCTGGGCATAATCCATAATAGTAAATAATAAAGAGAATACACTTGAAATATTAGAAATGTATTTCTAATGATTTTGGGTCCAACTCTACTATGAAGGTTCATAATGAATAGTGGTAGAAGATGAGGTCGAGTAAGGTGAGGTTGAGGTTGAGGTTGAGGTTGAGGTTGGGGAATGAGGTGAATGAATGGAATGAATGCAAATGGAGTATGGAATGGTGGAAAAGTGAGGAATGGAAGAGTGGGTTTTGTATCGAATGGTGGAATATTTGATTATGGAAGATGGATGTAATGAATCATATCTATGGGAATGAAGATGGGTATTTATAGTCTATGGGGTTTAGATTCTCTGTACCCATGTGTAGTGAAAAAGAAATATGTATATGTGATGGGGTGGAATGGATAAGTTAAGTGGACCCTTTAATTATAAAAAGAAAGGAAGAAAACTTCTTAATATTTACAAACAAAACAACAAAAAAAAAAAAAAAAAAAAAGAAAGATGATGTCGGGATCAGTTCTGCACAAATTAGCTCAGTATGGGTATGCTTAGTTCTGCTTCTTTGTAGGATTTGCTTGAATGTGCTCAGAAATTCCAAGAACATGGCGAATTGGCCTACTCCCTGTGATCACTAGGATAGTACCAGCTCCGCAGCTCGAACTCTATCTTGCTCGAGAGGTGAGTAGCTCAGTATCATGTCAGCTTGGTATAAGACATCATAATGGATACCAGGTTGGTGATGGAGCTTGATATGTATAATTCTGCATCAGACTTCGTGTGGACAGTTGTAGCTCGGTCTAATAGCAACAATGCTTGGATTTCGAGCTCAACTTTCATGATCAAACCCGGTTGGTGAAGTCTATTCTGGTCAGTCTTTGGTAGTCTTGAAGTTCAGCTTAATGCAAAGCATTAGAGCTCGGTCGGCTGGTCTACTTACTCCTCGATGAAAGATTGTCTGTTGGGATTGAGACCATAGCTTGGTGGTGCTTGATAGAGCAGCTCGGGTTTGGCTCTGGTTTGCTTGATCAGTAAGAGAATGGGGGATCGATCTGGTACTTGGATCTACTGCTGAGTATGGCACTTCCATCAGCTGCTACGGATTAGGTGACTGCATATAGGTATTGTACGACTCGAACTATCCTGGCATCAGCAACGGTTCGGTAGACACTGATAGCTCGTTGATGCTTGCTACTCTAAATGGTTCTTGACTCGGAGCGTGGTTCTGAAGTGAAATTGAGCAGCTCAGGTAGGTTGAAGTGTTACTGAAGTCGCTTGGTCTTTCAGATCTTGGCAATGCTATTGTCTCCTAAGGCCGTCAGTGCTCCAGCTGATGATGTTGGTGTCGGTTGCTTGTCCTTTAGTTGTTGGTCGGTGGATGAGACAAGGAGAGCACTAGGCGCTTTGTTGTGTTGTAGTTCATTGTCTGTTGCATGTGATGGCTCGGTGGAGGACATTGAGCACTTCGTGAGATGCTCAAGAGGTGTTTGCATCTTTACTTCAGTAGGTGCTGGTCAGTGAAGAATTCAGATCAGCTAGAGCTTAGATTAGGTTGGTACGATGTAAGAGCTGCTGTTTTGTTCTACTATTTTCAGAGGCACTTGGTGACATGAAGTTTAGTTGCTCTTTGGTCGGTCCGTGTGGATATGAAGCGTGGCCACTTGGTAGCAAATTGGAGTTGTTGCAGCAACTAGGACTCCAGGAGGTTAGATGCTCGACATTGGTTCATGTGGCAATGTCAGGATGGGAAACAATGTATATCCGAAGTAGTTAGTATTGATAATATTATTTTAAAGACTAATACTGTTGCAGGCTCATTTTCAGAGACGTCAAATATGTTCCAGATATCCGCATGAACCTTATATCTGTATGGAAACATGATGATGAAGGCTATAAAAGCCACTTTGGTGAAAGAAAATTGAAGCTCACCAATGGCTCTCTCATTATGGCAAAAGGAAAGAAAAGCAATACCCTTTACTTAAACTTAGCAAAGCTAAGTAAGAGAGATGTGAATCTGATTGATGACAATTTTATGGAATTATGGCATAAGCGGCTTGGTCACATGAGAGAGAAAGTGCTCTAGATACTTGTCAAGAAGCAACTTCTCCTTGATGCAAAATGTACTCCTCTGAAAACTTGTATCGACTGTTTGGTTGGAAAACAACATAGGGTTGCATTTCATAGAGATACACCTGCTAGGAAATCTCATGTGTTGAATTTAGTTTACACAAATGTGTGTTACATGAAAGACAGGACAATAGGTAGTGCTCTCTATTTTGTTACCTTTATTGATGATCACTCTAAGAAACTATGGACCTTTGCTTTAAAGTCTAAGGATTAAGTGTTGGATGTGTTTAAGTAATTCTATACTAGAGTAGAAAGAGAAACCGGAAGACTGTTGATACTTGTCAGTGTTGACCATGGTGGTGAGTACATATGACCTTTTAAGGAATACTGCAAGGAACATGGGATTAAACTGGAAAAGACAGTTCCAAAGACCCCACAGTAGAACGGCGTTGCAAAGAGGATTAATCGTACTATCACAGAGAAAGTGAAGTGTATGTTATCTCATGCCAAACTACTTAAATCTTTTTGGGTGAAGCTTTGAAGATAGCGGCTGATCTAATAAATCTATCATCCTCCTATGCTCTAGATGGAGATATCCCAGAGAGAGTCTGGATAGGTAAAGGTATTCCTATGAACACTTACGTGTGTTTGGTTGCAAGGCAATTTTGCATATTCCCACAAATGATAGAAGGAAACTTGATGCGAAATCAAATGAATGTATTTTTTTGAGTTATGCATATGATGAGTATGGTTATAGGTTGTGGGATCTAGCTGATAAGAAGGTCATCAAGTGTAGAGATGTGATCTTTATTGAAGACCAAACCATTGAAGATATAGAAAATCTTGAGAAGTCAAAATCCTCAGATGAGATCCCGGTTAATGTAGGCCTAGTGCCCTAACTTGAAGATTCTAATAATGATTGGGGTGATGTAGAAGATTTAGTTGAAGATCCCATGAGCCTCATCATTAGATTGAGTTGAGGAGATCTTCAAGAGATAGAAGACCATCAGTAGATACAGTTCAGATGAATATGTGATGCTCACTGAGAGGACAATAGAGTGTTATCAAGAAGCCATGCAAGATGAGATAAAATCGTTGCATGACAATCACATACATGACTTGGTGAAACTGCTTAAGGGCAAGAGACTATCGAAGCACAAAAGGGTATACGGATTGAAGATTGATAAAAGGAGCTCACAATTAAGGTGCAAGGCAAAAACTGGTTGTGAAAGACTTCAGTCAAATGAAATGTGTTGCAAGAAGATAGCAGGTGTGATGAAACCACCATATGAGTTGGAGGGGGAGTTTGTTGGGTTATAAATCCAACTAATATGGGTCTATAATTAAGGATATCCTAAGTATATAGTATATACTTGGAAGAGGACTTAAAAATGAGGATAATTTTTTGCATCAAAGGAGATACTAATGTTGTATGCTGGCGACTGGGGATCTAGGCCATTCGCCTACATGAAATACTTCACCAACGTTAGAATTGAAGAAATTATTTCTAAGAGCTGCAGATTGTCTAGGCCGGCTTCAACGCCACTGGCCAATGGAATGCACTGTCAGTATATATGGGTAAGTCCTCGTCATGTCCACCAACGTAGGAATGCTGAAGTTCTACACTAATTCCTTAGTCACCAACCTTTGTTTAAATGTTGCCAGCCTATATGTGTCCGTTGGTTTTTCCTTGTTGCTGCATATATATTCTTCCTATTTATCCTAGGGTTTGTATGAGATGAGGAGTAGCAGCTATCCTAATCCTAGAGAGAGATTCTAGAGAGAGAGAGAGGCATATTCTTAATGTAATCCACCGATTTGCGGTGATGACTAAGTGATTCACTAGTGTTATCTAGTGAGAAAAGTCTATGTAATCCTATATTATAATAGTGAAAGATTTGTGTGCTACTGGTCTCGTGGTTTTCCTCGAATTGAGGTTTTCACGTAAATCCTGGTGTTATTTATTTTATTCTGCAATTATTTGTTATTGTGTTTATTGATTTAGATAAAAGGAGAATTAACTTGTTATATCAGGTTGATCATTTGATTTGACTAAAATCGGATTAGAATTATTTTCTCTTAACACTAGCTTTAGGTAATACAATCTACCAAACTCGTTAGCAGCAGGATGTCCAAATTCCATCAACATAAGAAATTTCTTTGAACCTCGTGTGTTCACAAATATGACACTATATGTTAAAGCTTTTGGTTTTTACTTCCATTGCTTGGCATCCAGCAGCTAATATGACTAAAAAGAAAAAGAAAAAGCTTAAAGGAAACCAGGCAAGTTCATACGAAAAAGAAATTTGTGATTTAGTAGCCATCAAGAAAACAAAAATAACAATGTGTCTCCAAATTAATTAATATAGTAGAAAGAAAAATGGCGTTCTGCATCATATGCCTAACAAAAGTGGAGGAGCCAGGTTGGTACATTTGCAGCGGAGAAAGATTAAACATGTTATTAAAAGGAAAAGGATGTTTTGACAAACAGTAAATATACGCTTCTTTTCCAGGATTTTTAGTATATGAAGAAAGCATGCATAATGATGTGGTTTCAAAGGAAACCACAAATTCTTGAAATGCTTAATATTTTCCTTGCTAAGTTTCGTTGCAATTGTAGAAAAATCCATTGGATCTTTCATGACAAAGATGCATCGATATTTGTGGATAGAGAAACTTTATCCCAAGACTATCTATCCTCAATATACAATAATACCACCAAGAACATTGTACAGTGTTCAAACTACTTGAAGAATAAAAATCTTCCATCCTCAGACAAATATGAAAAAGCTACTGCCCCATATTCTTTCCTCCTCATATATCCAAACAAGGTCTTAACTTTGTAACATCAGCTTTTTTATTTTTAATTAAAAAAAACTTAAATTCAATTCAGTAATACCACCAAGAACACCTCTTATCGTAAAATTACACTACAGTTTCAAACTTTATTAACTCCTCAAAGCTACGTTTTCTCATTAAATTAAATTCAAAAATTTCAAGTTCCGTTGTATTTGAGTTACAATCACTCGGATCTTCCATTTCAAATTTCGGTATAATAATCGTGCAAGCCAAAAATGATAGATAAATATTTCCTACATAAAGCTCAACATGATGATTCGAGCAAAATAAAATAGGGAAAAATACATTTTTTGTCCAACATTTCACCATTTTCTATTTGGGTCCTAATCTTTCATTTTTTTTTCTTTATTCCAATCTCAATGTTTGCAAAAGTTAACAAACGAATCATTTTCTAAATGCTGTAAACTTTTTGTCAGTTTTAGACAAGTGATGCATTTTTATTGGTCAATAACTATTAATTTGAAAAATCATATAATGAAATTATGATGACTTTAAAATATAATAAAAAATCAGAACTTTTTAAATTAAAAAGAAAAAAGTGAGAATTTTTCAAGTGGGTCTCCTAAAAAATTATTCTTTTTAATTACTAGAGTTTTGTTATTATTATTATTAAAAAAATTATATGTTCTAATAAGTGAAATTGATAAATATTTTGGCCTCCTTTCCACATTCGACCATGCACAACACAAAACCATTTAACCTTTAGATCTCATGTTTAATGAATGAAGAAACTTGAATAAGTTCCAACTTCAAAATATGTAGCATATCACCTATTATACATTGCCTGATCAATTGATTAATTAGAAAAAAGGTATTCTAATTGACTTTTTTATATAATTGAAGGCAAATTTTCAAACTCATGTTGCCACCAAAAGTAACACCATGTTGCTTATTGTATTTATTATTATTAAAGTTGTCTTAATTTATTTCTATTATTTAAAATTAATAATTTTTCACCAATTAAAATGCACAACTTGTCCAAAACTAATGGAAAAGTTGGTGGTGTCAAGAAAAATACCCGTTTGTCAACTTTTATAAATGTTGTCGACTACAATGGAAAAAAAATGAATGATTAGTACTTGAATGGAAAAATGATAAAATGTTGGGGACTAAAGATGTACTTTTTCTAATAAAATTAAATGATTTTTGTGCGGGTATGGTTTTGGAATGCAACGATCACGTGCATGCCGCGTGGCTATTGCTCTAGGTCACCTAGGAAAATAACAAGTATGAGGATGATCAAGAGAGAATCGTGTAAGGAGGAGGAGTAGGCAGTCTCAATAGGCTCTAACACACATGTGACAGGTAAAGGAGCTAGAAAGCATCAATCTCACTAATTATCACTAATATCATGTGCATTCTTGAGTAAATCAAGATATTGATTCACTAAAGTAGAAATCCGGTAGCACAACACAATTTGTCCAAGATTTCACTTATCTAAATAAGATGGGAACTAGTAGTATTTATCAAGGTTGTCAGAACCGACTCGGACCGGCCGTTCGAACCGGTTCGATCGGAACCAACAATGAAGGCGGGCCAGTTCGACAATTAGCTTGTTTTTAGCGAGAACCGGATTGACCCGATTCACCCGGGCGATCGAACTGGGTCGAACCGGTCAACTCGGACTGGTTGACCCAGATCTAAAAAAATAAAAATAAAAAAAAAATAAAAAATTAGAAATTTAAATATTAATTCATACTTTATTATAAATTTATAAAATATAATCATTAAATCATATTTATTTAATAATTAATTGATGAATTTGATCCAAATATAGATTTAATTGAGTGATTACACACATATTGGTCTTTTATAATTAAATTATCCCTTATATTTTTATTGTTTATGACCCCGGTTCGACTCCCGTAGAAACCCGATCGACTCCTCGACCCCTGACCCCCTAGCCCGTCCGGGTCAAACCCCGGTCCGGTTTTGACAACATTGGTATTTATAGAGAATCTAATCATCGATATCGTTCGTCAGATGAGATAGATGACCGGTGGCTAAGATGAGTCCCCTCATAGTGGATATGGATGTGGGCTTCCTTGTAGACCCAGACCTATTGAAGCTTTCATTTGTAATGTGCATAAACCAATTTGAGAAAGAATATAATTGGATAGACCGATTCCAACGTGCCCTATTCCAAGTGCACCCTGTTAATTCTCCATTGATTATCCCAATTAAATTGAGTCTAACTCTTTAAGCCCTATCATATTAGCCTAAAGAGTTAATCCTAAATAAAAATTAGGCTTAAAGCTTTTATAATCAAATTCATACATCTACATTTTACCTCTTGACCAAAGTCCTTCGAGCTAGATCGAAGGGATTTGGCCATTAATTAAGCCTTTTGAGCAACTAAATTTTTGTCGAGCATGTGTGCCCTATGAATTAGCTACATATCTGCTTAGCGTGTTGAATTTCTTAATGATTTGTAATGTGAAAGTGTAAACCTCGGTTTTCCTAGTAACCTAGATTTCGGGAACCGGAAACCAAAACCCTAAACTGGATTAGCTTGAGCTTGGGAGAGAAACCTAAGAACCCTGGATCCGACTTTCCTTTGATTTTAAACTAAGGAACTTTTGTAAAATAATTTAATCTGGAATATTTTTCTAAAGTATATTTCAAACCATAAAAAGATTTGATTTCGAAAAATTTTCTATTCCGGGACTTCTCGAGATCCATTATGGAAAAGCGAGCCCCGAGACTCGAAATTCGAAAAATATTTCGAAATACTCTAACCGAAATTTAATAAGTATTTCAAAAATATAAATTTTATAATTTTTCGATTTATGAAAAATACTAATATAGCCTTTTTCTCGTATTTTCTTTACTACCGGTAAATTAATTGTCTTGATTACTATTCACTACTATTTACAAGTACAACCTACTACACTCACAAGCCACACCCTACTATTACATCCTTACAAAACACTCAATTATATTTTTTTTCTAAGAATTTTTGTCTCTTAAGAAGTTATTACATTTTAAGACTTTTTATTACACAAATTAAATAAAACAAAACAAATTTAAACTCCCCCTCACCCTCTCTCGTACAAAACCGACGCAACCCCACACCCCCCCCTCTCATTTGTTTTTTTTATTCAATTTATTAAATCATTAACCCTAATTTACTCCTCTAATATATCTCTTATACTCTCTCTTCTCCTTTTTACTCTTTCATTTTTTTCACTCAAGTAAAAACTCTCCTCTCTCTTCTTGTTGCCGTGAGCCTCCATCAGACACATACACTCACACAAATTTATATTTTCTTTCTTCATTTCTCCTCTTATTCCAAGCTTTAGGAGATTGATCTTTACCTTTCTACCATTAAACCTTATAATGGTAAGACCATTCATGAGTATTTTCATCTTTAAGTCCCCATGAGCTCTTGCTAGGGATAAGAAAATACTACTACATGAATATCAAGCCATCACAAGAGTAGATTTTGTATTTAAATGTGTTTTCATATGATGATCTTCATGTTCATGTATTTAGTAGTAGAGTAAAGTAAAGATCTTGCACAAAAATTTATTTTCATGTTTTCAATCTTCATTTCATGTATCCTAAGTGGTAGATCTAGCATTTAAAGGCTCATATTATACTTGACATTCATGAACTTATGGATATTTTGTGTTTTGATGCATTAATGATCATAAAGACCTTTGTCTTGTGTATATAATTATTGTAGTTGTAGATCTTTAAGTAGATGAGACAAGAAACTGAAAACGAAATTTATTTATTGAAATTATCAAATGTAAATTCGGATGGTTTCAAGGCCATGCCTTAAAAACCTTTTTATCAACTCAAAAACTTATGTTTTATGTGAAAAATGAAGAGTATAAGGTAATAGATATCATCAAATGACTATTTTTATAAGTTGAGATGGGATTTGCTAAGAAAAATATGTAAAACAAGGAGTAAGAAATAAAGTAGGAAATTTTGAGTTGCTTATCATTTTTAGAAATTCGTAATTGAGTAATGGCATGAAAACCCTATTTTTCAAACTCAAAATGAAAGGTTTATTTAAGAAATGAAGTCTTAGGGGGATAGGATGATGGAACTTGAAATTTAAAGTATTAAATAGTTTTTTTTCAAGAAATCACTCAAAAACCTAATTTTACAAAATTCGGATTTAGGAATAGCCCTTATTTGAAAATGTTTACAAATTATAAAATGGGGTTTTTATGAAGAAATAAAGGCCTTAAGAATATATAATAAAGACTCAAGTTTAGCACGGACAACTAGATTTTCTTAAGAAATAATTCCAAAACAAAGAGAATGATCAAAGTCATGAAACTAGTCTTCTTAAGAGTAAGTATTCATGGAGTCTTACAAAATAAAGAGTTTTCTAAAATTTTCTTTTAATAAATATCGTCAATAGCATGCATACATCAAGCTCATAACATGTCATTCATGATAGAAAATCATCAATATTGAATGTATTTGTCTATAAAGTAGAACATTTCAAACATTCACAAAACTATTTTTCGGAATTAAATTTCACTACTGATCAGAATGGTTCGAGACCCAAACGTTTTCAAAACTTGGAAATAATATTAGAAATAGAGAGATCTTTCGAAGTAAATAGAAATTGATATGTAATTTGCGAAATTCCGAGTTAAATGACCAAGTTACGACCGTTTTAAGTCGGGAGTTCCGCAAATGATGAGAATTACAGAAATGATGGTTTTGTTTAATACTTTGGATTAGTTAAGTGATGAAATACTCATTAGGGTATTTCTTCCTTTTTAGGTGACCTCGAGATTGACGATTCCCTTCCACCAGACTATTATTACTAGAGGACCAGTGTTCCAATGGCTGAGTAAGTATTTTTCTCGATTCCATTTAGTGTATGTGATTGTAATGATAGTTGCATTAGATTTTAGGCAAAGATAAATGGATATGTATGGTGGGGATAAATGGGAATTATGTATGTTTGTTGATGATATGTGAAAATGAATAAAAGAATATCGAGGTAGGGTGATTAACTAATGGTTGTAGAGATGAATTAGGATTGATCGTCTGCAATTGTTGATTGATCACCTAAGGAATTGGCATAATTGACTATTCGAAATTGATAAGTAATATGGACTCATTCATATCACAAATGGGGATTGAGCATTAGCATTGGTTGGTTGGCTGTGATCTAAAAACAGAGTAAAAGTTAGTTAATCGTGATCCGTAAATGAAATAATGAGTTGGTTAATCGTGATCCACAAACGAAATTATAAGTTGATTGACCGTGATCCAAAAACGGTATATTTTAGTAGTACCATAGTATTCGTTAATCTGCTAACCCAAAATGGAGGGTGAAATTCCATTCAAATATGATTTCTGGCTAGTCATATGTCTGTTGCTTTACATATGTTTGATACATATCACTTTCCTGATTAATCACTTGCTTGTATGATGTGTTATGAATGTGATCTTGGAAGTTCTTACTTACTAAGCTATTGTAACTTATGTCACTGTAGTTTTTATTTGTTGCAGCATTCGTTTATTTGGCTTAAATAGAGGCACCCTCTGGCTCAGGTATAGGAGCTAGGCATTCCTTTAAAAGTTATATTCATTTCTGTTTAGACTTCCGTAGGAAACTAAAAGACTCTGGATAACTGTAATAGACCTCTTAACAATATTCTTTTGCGGGGGAATGCTCCTTAGTCTTTGTAACTATTTATATGTGTTTTGATTTATATTTTAATGCTATTGAATGTCGATTTAAACTCTTTATCTCCATCAGTTCGAGTATTCTATTGTCGTAAAGGGATGCCTTACATCTATACAAGACTCCCGAAGGACTAAGGTAGTAATTCGTGGGTCTTATATGGCATATGGCGGACTGTTATGTTTAGGTACCATATGGGGCATGACAGTTTAAGTTGGTATCAGAGCGCTAGGTTATAAAGCATGACAATAGAACTAAAAAATTGAACCTAGAAGTTAAACAAATAGGTCAAAATGGAGTTTAATTTTTAGGTTAATTAGAAGTCTTTTCTTATTGTAGGTCTCCCTAGGAGAGATCCGTGAGCATGCTAGGAATTTTACAAAGAGGACGGATGAAACTTTTATGGAATATCGGTTAAGATTAAGGGAGCTATGCGAAGATTTTGCTTTGGCAAGAAATCCCCGGACTTTGGGAGAAATGTTTAGACTTTGGAAAGAAGGGTTAAGGTATACTAGATGGGCATTGGTTGTGGACCAAGTGAGGTATGACCCCATGAGGAGGAGATGCACCAAGTTAGAAACCATCTACACCATGGAGAGGATCATGGTAGAATACGGGCTTGAGCCCATAACGAGGGAAGCCACCTTCATCCTGAAAAACGAAGGGAACCCAACCCCTCTAAACTTTCGAGTATGGACTAGCATAGGACCCCTCTATGTTTATGCACATGAAGACCTCTTTGACCATCAAGAATGGAATATAACAGATGCATAGAATCACATAGTTTGACATGCCGTGTACTTAGACATCCTTATACCCCATATAGGCATCCAGCCTCCAGCCGCTAGAGATGTCGGTATGCAATTGACTAATGCACCTGTACCAGGAGGAAATAATGAGATTAGGGATGTTGAAGAGGAAGTAGAGGAGGAGGAGGAGGAGGAAGATCCCCAAGAGGACCCGAACTAGGTAGAAGAGGTAGTGCCAAGGACCCCTACCCCTCCCATAGGGATGATGGAAGATGTGAACCATGAGCCTAACCAAGCCACTTGGGATTTTGACCAAGACTTAGATATCCCTGATTGTGGTAGAAGGGAACCCAAGATAGATCCCACAGTTTGGAGAGAAATTTATGTTGAGAATGAGTACCCTCCAATGATTCATGAAGTGATTCCTGAACCCATGGTCCCTGAACCAATGGAGGTGGTGTTAGTGATTGTGCCCTAGGCTAATTACTGGATATTGTCATTTGATATATATATATATATATATAAATAGAGGCATTCCTTGTATTGTTTGCATATTTATTTTATAATAGAAATCCATGAATAATTTATTATTCTAAATGTTCCTAGATGCTCATTATTATGGGAATGATAATGAATTAAATCTGTATGTTTTTTTTTTTTTTTATTTAGTAAACATGGGATGTTTATTTGTATAGTGATACAAATGAAACTCATAGGCACATATTAGATGACTGTGTACTGAACTGACCCACTATGAGATCACTACATGGAATATTATCATAAGTGATTTTCATAATAACTATGTCAACGTATCCTTAGACCTGAAATCACCATAGGTTCCAACATGAGAAACATTATGTTTTAACTCAATCAAACGTTATCTTTAACTGGATAATTATAAAGGTTATGTTTGGGCATAATGTATATAATGTAGAGGAAGTTGAGTGATTAAGATGGGATTTGTCCCTCTCGTTATGGGAGAGATATCTCTGGGCCCCTCGATAAGTGAGATTGAGAAATGTATGGTCATGCTCAAATGAATTGATAGTGTGATCAATTTCATTTGTATTATCAAATCACTTGGAAATCGAGAAATGATAAAATTGAATAATATAAGAATGACACTGTCCATGTCTTATGTTCAATCTAGATATCATGTGACAAAAAGAATAATGACATAAATTATAGATCAGACAAAAATCGGATTATTGATATTTAACATAATGTCTTGCTAGAGATTAATGATGTCTTGTAGGTCTAAAAAGTATTTAGGACCTACTGGCCAACATTAGGTGTATTACAGGGTCACACATAAAAGAACGAATGAAATGTATTATGGGTTATATTTAAACCTATAGGAATTATTATTTTATTATTCTTAAATAGTTTAAGAATAATAATGATTATGACAGATAATTAATATTTAATGAAATAATGTATTTTTATTAAATATTAAATAAATATCTAATCATATATATCTTCTAGGGTTTTCCTACATTTATATATATATAGATCTATAGACAGCCTTTTAGGTCAGACTCTTTGACGTACATTAGATGGCAGAGAAATTATACAAACCTAAAAGAGAGAAAAAAAGAAAAATAATTCTGAACGAATTGGATTCGTGTTCTTGAGTGCTAGCACACAATCGTTCGCGTGTGGATACCGTAGAGGGGATTGCGAGACTGCGATTCCTGTAAATCCGATCTGCTGATCGTTTGAAGCATCAATATAAGGTATATTCAAGAAACTTTTTTGTTCAATCTAATTAAGAAACATGGATACTGGTATAGGGTTTTCGTTTTTCCGCTGCGTTTTAATAAAATTTTCGAAATTTTATATCAATAAAACCCTACAGGTGGAGAATGAGAATGAGATGATTATGAGAGAAGCTTGGGAAACAGTGAACCGAGTGTGGGAAGAGCAGGAAAAGAGTTAGGGATAGAATGGAAAACAATGTTAATGGACAAGGAATGAGTTGGGGAGGAAGGAGAAACTTGAGGAAGAACAAGAAGTGGGAGGAAATGAAGAAAATGAGGAGCATGACCACGAGGATTTGGTCCGACCCACTAGGAAAAGAAGACTAACGATGAGAGAATATCTAAGCTAGTTCATCTATAAGGATGATGGCGGTTCTTCTAGTAGAGGACGGCTCCCTAGCCCAACCCCCGATGACTCTGAGTGAAGATTAAAGAGAAGGAAGCAAGTTTGACCCATAGAGTCCAAGTAGAACTTTTTGGTAGAAGGCAATGTGGGATGCCAATTTGCCTTAGGTTTCCTTTGACGGGTTAGGGTATGTTTCTTTTCTTTTCTTGTATCTTTTATTTTGTTATTGGCTAGAAGGTGATGTATAGGACTAAAGTTAGATTAGTAGCTTGCCAAGTTTTGCGAACTTAAAAATTTCAATGTAAATCCTTGTATGGCTCGCTTAATCAATGAAGTACTATGTTTTGTTTCAAAGGAAGGAAAATGCTATTCTTTTATATTACAAAGTTTCACAGATTTTGAACAATCATGTTATGCATTAGCTATAAATGATATTAACCATATTTAGTTGTATGAGCACCACTTCATTCATATCATCATTTTGAACTTGTGATTTTATTACTATGTATGAGTTCTTGTGTTTTATGGCTTTCTTATGATAATATGAAGATTTATGAGATTTATTTCCCTTTTTGAAATTTTATGATTTCTCGACTTTTTTTTTCTTAAGTCACAAATCTTGTATGTTGAATTAACTTTTACAAATTTAAAACTTCAAGAAGACACTAAAACTTACCAAATAATATGCAACAGACGTAATTGAAGGAACCGTAATCGGGAACAGGAGCCTCCCAAATGTGACTAGTAATGAGAATCTACCCAACTACCCACAACCTAATCAACATGAGGCAGCATCCCCAAACCCTCAAACAGAGATAATGAATGCGATAGGATAGCTAGCAAACTTGCTAAATGCATTCATCCAAACACAGAACTTGCACCAGCAGCCTAATCCCGAACAAAGCCTGAGAGATTCAGCACCACCACCACCTACAGCTCACAGAGGAATGACTACAGAAATTCCTCTACCCCCATAAGAACGATCTTACAATGCACCTTTTCTACCTTCTCCACCTTACAAGAGGCATCAAAGGAGCTCTTTGCTGGATTTTATCAAAAGTAATCGTTATTTTGATGGGGCGTTTGGAAAGCCCGATGAGGCGGAAGACTGGTTAGCACAAGTTGAGCGCTCTTTCAGTGCATACGAGATTCCCCTATACCTCCCATTGGAGTATGGAACTTACATACTAAGGTATAATGCCAAGGTGTGGTGGGAATCTAGGAGGAGAAGCTTGACTCCACCTGTGACATGGGAAACCTTCCGCAAAGAGTTTTTACAAAACTACTTCCCCTCTAGTCTTAGAGTACGGTATAGCGCCGACTTCTTACACGTCAAGCAGTGGGGGAGATCCATTGAGCAATATGAAATAGAGTTCAATCATTTACTTCAATATGCACCGGAATCATTCCGAGATAGTGAAGAGTTGAAAAAGTAAGTCCTTTTGGGAGGTCTAAATGAGGACCTCAGAATTAAATTGGAGGAACCTGGGCTAAAGACTTATCTGGAATTGATTGAAAAAGCCCGTGTGATTGAAGCGGCTAAGAAAAAGAAGCACAATGAACTAGAAAAGAGAGTATTTGGGAAGAGGTAGTTTGACGCCTCAAGTTCTAGCTACAAAGGCAAGAGGTATCGGCCCTATCAAAGATTTAAGGACAATGCAGGTGGAAAGCCCACTCAACCTAAGGCCAACATTACTTGTTGGAAGAGCAAGTAAAGCCATTACCTGAGGCAATGTCCACAGTTAAGGAACAAGTGCTTCTTTTGTGGCGAGTTTGGTCACATGGTTTATGCTTGCCCAAAGAAAATGGCTGTGACTTGTTTCATCCGCAAAGAGAAAAGGCACTTGGCTTCCAAATGCTCACAGAAGAGAAGTGTGGCAGCTCGACCTTTTGGGGCTTCGGCAACGCCAATACCATGTAGTCAGGAAGCAAAGGGGGAAGCTGTGCGGCATTTGCCATGCACAGGATGTGGCTCTATAACTTCGAAGGACAATGGATAGTCGCGAAGGATGATGATGAAGATGAAGAGCTGGCCGCCCTGGATCAAGGAGATGGTGTTGACAGCAGCCTAGTAACAGGTCAGTAGCAAAACCTTCTTAAGTTACAAGTTCTTTATTTAACAGTTTTCTTTAAAGGAATTAAAACTTGTGAAAAGAAAAGCTGGAAGCCCAAACCTCAGAATAGGTAGTCGTGAGAGTGTTTTAGGCCGAGTGGTGATGGATGTTTGTTGACTACAAAATGTATAAGGGTGAATAAGTGTGAAGCCTATGTGTTGTTTGACACTAGAGCAACCCACTCATTTATCACTACTAGTCTGAATAGATGGATTGGATTACTGATGGCCGCAACTATCACTAGCTTAAGGATTAAGATACCTACCGGAAGTGTCGTGTCAACACGCAAGATAATAAGAGACTTCTTGTTGGAAATCCAAGGACATATTTCTACGAGTGATTTGTGTAAACCCCGGTTTTTCTAGTAATCAAGTAAACTCCGGAAACTGGAAAGCGAAACCCTAAACTGGACTAGTTCAAGCTTTGTGAGAGAAACCTAGAAGCCCTAGATCCAGCTTTCCTTCGGTTTCATATCAAAAGAACTTTTATAAAATAATTTAATGTGAAATATTGTTTTGAAGTATATTTCAAACCATAGAAAGTTTTTATTTCGAAAAATTTTCGATTCCGGGCCTTCCCGAGCTCCATTACGGAAAAGCGAGCCTCGAAACTAGAAATTCAGAACAATATTCCAGAATACTCTTTAGAACCAAAATTTTATAAGGATTTCAAAAATATAAGTTTCATAATTTTCTCGGGTTATAAAATTACAGTTATAGCTTTTTTTCCCGTATTTTCTTTACTACCAGTAAAGTAGATGTCTTGTCTACTATTTATTACTATTCACAAGTACAACCTACTACACACATAACCCATCCCCTAGTCCTACATCCTTACAATTACTCATTATATTTTCTTTTTCAAGAAATTTTTGTCTCTTAAATAAATTATCACATATAATACATTTTATTACATAAATTACAAATTCAAACTCTCCTCTCTCTTTCCCTCACTATGGCCGGTGCAAACACCCCTAACACATCATCCCACCCCCCCCCCCCCCCCCCCCCCCCCCCCCTCTTTTTTGCCCACTATCTAATTTATTTTTCTTCTTTTATTATTCAAACAAACCCTAATTACACTTAATATAAATAATCTCTAATTTTCTCTCTCCTTCATTTCATTTCATTTGTCCAAAAAAAATCACAAAACTCTCTCCATTTTTCCTCATTGCCGTGAGCTTCACTACCGCCTCACACACACACAAAAGCTTCATTTCTTCTTCATTTCTTCAGCAAATCCAACTTTAGGTGATGATTCTTAAGCTTTCCCCCATTTAATCTTGTAATGGCAAGATTATTCATGTGTATTTTCACCTTAAATCCCCATGAGCATTTGCTAGGGATAAGAAAATGCTAATACATGAATATCAAGCTATCACAAGAGTAGATCTTGTGATTGATGAGTTTTTGGTTGAGATATTATCATGTTCATGCATATAGAAGTAGAGATCTTGCATGAAAATATATGTTCATGTCTTAAACTCTTTTCATGCATTATGGGTAGTAGATCTAGCATTTAGACACTCATATTATACTTGACATTCATGTTCATATAGATATTTTGTGTTTTCATGCATTAATGCTCATAAAGATCTAGTCTTGTGTATATAAATCTGGTAGTTAATGGATCTTTAGGTATATAAGACAAAGAACTTAAAAAGAAAAAGTTTTTGTTAGAAATGTTCAAAAGAAAAATTCGTATGACTTCAAAGCCCTATTTTGAAAACCCTTATATCAACTTTAAAACTCATGTTTTATATGAAAAATAAAGAGTATAGGTAATAGGTATCATTAAGTATTGATTTTTATAAGTTGAAATGAGTTTTGATGAGATTAATGTGTAAAACAATAAGTACAATCAAGATGGAAAATTTTGAGTTAGTAGTCAACTTGTAAAATTCGTAGCTTTGGATGATGCTTATGGAAACATCTATTATTCAAGCTCAAATTGAAAGTTTTATGTATTAATGAAGTCCTTAAGTAGTATGTATAGTAAAGTCTTAAATTTTAATGCATTAAACAAGTTTTTCCCAAATGAATCATTTAAAAAGTGGATTTCTAAAAATTCGGATTTTTGAGTAAATCCTAATTGAAAATATCTTTGCAAAGTGTGAAATGCAAATTTTTATGTAGAAATGAAGGTCTTAGGTAGTATATGTTATAAAGACTCAATTTTAACTAAGATAACTAGAAATTCCAAAACTCTAGTGTGATGTCAAAGTTAGAAGACTAGATTTTTCATAAGTAGTTGTTATTGTGGTCTTGCAAAATAAAAAAGTTATAAAATTTTCTTTTAGCAAAAATCATCAAGATCATGCATACATTAAACTCATCACATGTCATTCATGTTGGGAAATCATTCATAGTTCATATATACTTGAATTATCAAATAGGAACATTTCAAACAATTACAAAACTATTTTTCGGGAATGGAAATCGTTACTGATTAGATCTGATCCCTCTGTTTCGTGAACTAAATATTTTCATAACTTGGAAATAATAATATAATTAGAAATATATTTTGAAGTAGATAGAAATCGATATAAAATTTGCGAAATTCCGAGTTAAAATGACCAAGTTATGGCTGTTTTAAGTTGGGACTTCCGCAAATAGCGAGAATTACGATTTTGATTAGTTTTGATACATATTTTGGATTAGTTAAGCAATGAAATACTTATTAGGATATTTCCTCCTTTTTAGGTGATTCCGAACCCGACGATTGTCTATCACCGGACTACAACTATTAAAAGATCGGCGAATCATGGCCGAGTGAGTATCACTTACGATTTCAATTATTGTTTGTGATTGTAATGGTAGTTGCATTAGTTACTGAGCAAAGATAAAATGAATATGCATGATGGGGTTAAATGGGAATTATATATGTTTTATGCTATTATGTGAAGTTGAGTTTAAAGAATATCGAAGCCGGATGATTAATCATTGCTTGTATAGATGAGCTAGGATTGACTGTCTGTGAATATGGACTGGTCACCTAAAAGAATTGGTATAATTGATTATTCGGAATTGAAGATGAAATTGAACTCATTCATAACACGATGGGGATGGAGCATCAGCATTGTTCGTTTTCCGTGAGCCTAAACGGTGTAAAGGTTGGTTAATCGTGATTCATAAAACGAATTTATCAGTTAGTTAACCGTGAGCCTAAATGGCGTCGTATCGCAGGATTCGTTAATCTGCTAACCCGGGATGGAGGGTGCAAGTCCATCCACATGTGATTTCCGGCTGGTCATATGTTTGTTGAATTCACATGTTTGATGCATACCATTTGTTTGATTAATCACTTGTTTTAATGATGTGTTATAATTGTGATCATGGAAGTTTTTACTCACTAGGCTAGTATAGCTTACGCCCCTATAGTTTCTATTAGTTGCAGCACGAGTTTATTTGGCTTAGACCAAGACAGGCTACAGCTCAGGTACATGAGCTAGGCATTTTCTATAGAATTTGTATTCAATTTGTTTATACTTCCACAGGAAACCAAAAGACTCTGGATGACTGTAATGGTCCTTTAAATATTCTTTTGCGAGGGAATGCGCCTTAGATTTTGTAACTTATTGCATATGCATTTTGATTTATTATCTAATGCTATTGAATGCCGAATTAAACTACTTAACTCCATTGAATAGAGTATTTTATTGTCGTAAAGGGACGCCTTACATCTATACGAGACTTCCGAAAGACTTGGATAGTAATTCGAGAGTCTAATATGGTATGTGGCGGACTGTTATGTTTAGGATACCCCTATGGGGCGTGACAGTTTAAGTTTATATCAAAGCTCTAGGTTATAAAGCAAGACAATAGAATTAAAAGAAATCGAACCTAGAAGTTAACTAATAGGTTAAAATGGAGTTGAAACATCTCTTTCTGTTAGTCTAATTAGGAATCTTCTCTTGTTGTAGGTCTCCTTGGGTGAGACCCGTGAGCGAGGTAGAAACATTACGAAAAGAAATGATGAAACCTTTGTAGAGTACCAATTAAGGTTGAGGGAATTGTGCGAAGACTTTGTGTTGGCGAGGAGTCCCCGGACTTTAGGGGAAATGTTTAGATTGTGGAGGGAAGGATTGAGATACACGAGATGAGTAGCTGTGATTGATCAGTTGAGCTATGATCCTATGAGGAGGAGAAGCTGGACTAAGCTAGAGACGATATACACTCTAGAGAGGGTTATGGTGGAATACGGGCATGAGCCTATGACTAGGGAGGCTACCTTTATCTTGAAGAACGAAAGGAACCCAACCCCTTCAGACTTAAGAGTGTGGATCACCATAGGACCATTGTATGTTTATGCTCATGATAACCTTTCTGACCACCATGATTGGAACATAGCTGATGCATGGAATCATATTGTGTGGCATGCGGTTTACCTAGATATTATCCCACCACATGTAACCATCCCACCTCCACCAGCTAGGGATGTAAGTATGCAGATAAATAATGCACCTGTGCTAGAAGTGAGTAATGAGGTTAAGGAAGAAGAGGAGGAAGAGGAGGAAAAAGAGGATCCGGAGGAGGACCCTAATTGGGACGAGAACGTAGTGCCAAGAACCCCTACCCCACCCATAGAATTAGGGTGAAAATGAACCCGGAATCTAATCATGTTGTATGGGATTTCAATCGAGCTTAGAGACTCCCGATAGTGGGAGAATAGAGCCTAAGATAGATCCTTTGTTATGAAGAGATATTTACAATGAAGATGAACGTCCTCCAGTGAGTGATGAGGTGGTTCCCGAACCCGTGGCTGTTGAACCCATGGAGGTAGAGATTGTGGACGGGAGGCTTAGGAGGGAACCTAAGATAGAGGAGAATCAAGTAGATGAGTCGGAAGTGAGAGTTAATGAAGGGGAAGTGACTTCAGGAGAAGATCGAGGAGTGGAAAGAGAGAAGGAAAGTGAGGAGCACGACCAGGAGGCCCTAATCCAACCCATTAGGAGGAGGAGGATGAATGTGAGAGAGTATCTTAGCTTGTTTGTCCGTCAGGATGATAGCGGGTCTTTTAGTAGGCGACGACTCCCTAGTTTGACCCCTGATGATTCCAGTGATGAGTGAGATGTGAAAGATAGCTCAACCCATAGAGTCCAAATGTAATCTTTTCTTTCTTTTGTAGTAGGCAATGCGGGATGCCAATTTGCCTTAGGTTTCTTTAGACAGTTTAGTATTTTGTTCTTTTCTTTTTCTTGTATCTTGTTTTATTTTCGGCTAAGAAAAAGATGTTTAGGACTATAATTAGAATGTAGCTTGCCAAATTTGTAAGCTGAAAATCTCTAATGTAATCCCTTGTATGGCTTGCGAATGTAATGAAGGATCATATTTATTTCAAAGGAAAGAAGTTATGATGATCAAGCACGTTATGCATTAGCTATAAATGGCATTAACCACATATAGTCGCATGAGCACTCATTCATTCATGTCATTATTCTGAACTTGAATTTATTTCTTTATGTATGAATTCTTCTGTTTTATGGTTTCCCTATGATTATATGAAGTTTTATAAGATTGATTAACGTTCAGAAAGTTTGATTTCCTGAATTCTCTCAAAGTTGCGAACCTTATTTGACACATTAACTTTTTCAAAATTCAAAACATTAAAAAGACACTAAAAGTTACTAAATAATGTGCAAACAGACGAAACCGACAGATTCGGAATCGGAAGCAAGAACCTCTCCCGAACGAAGCCGACTAAGCTGCTGTACCTCAATCGAACCAACAAGGGATAGCGCCCCGGAATCCGTAGAATGATGTGATGAATGTGATTAGACAGTTAGCTAATCTTTTGAACACATTCATTCAGAACCAAAATCAAAATCAGAACCCGCACCAAGGACAAAGTGTCAGGGATTCTACTCCGCTACCATTACCACCCGCAAATCACCGAGAAGTGACTGCCAAGGCACCCTCTCCACAGGAGGAGCATTCATACAATACACCTTTACCACCACCTCTACTATACTGAAGGACTCATCGAAGCTCCTTACCGGACTTTATCAAGAGTAATCGGTATTTTGATGGGGCATTCGGTAAGCCCGATGAAGCCGAAGATTGGCTAGCTTAGATTGAGCGTTCCCTTGCTGCTTACAAGATCTCACCCCATTTGCAATTGGAATATGGGACATACATATTGAGATATAATGCAAGGGTCTGGTGGGACTCTAAGAGAAGAAGCTTGGCTCCACCTGTTACATGGGAATCCTTCCGCTGGGAATTCTTGGAAAATTATTTTCCCTCCAGCTTAAGAGTGAAATATAGTGCGGACTTTTTACTTCTCAAGCGAAAGGGAAGGACTGTGGAACAATATGAAACTGAGTTTACTTACTTGCTATAGTATGCACCTGAATCCTTCAGGGACAGTGAGGAGTTAAAGAAACAGGTATTTCTAGGAGGTCTGGATGAGGAATTAAGGATCAAACTGGAAGAGTTTAGAGTAAGAACCTACCCAGAGTTGGTAGAAAAGGCTCGAGTGATTGAAGGAGCCGGGAAAAGGAAATATCAGGAACCGAATAAGAGAGTGTTTGGAAGGAGGCAGTTCGACGCCTCGAGCTCAGGGTTTAAAGGAAAAAAGGTACAAGCCATATCATGGATTCAAGGACAATACTAGTAGGATGCCGATTCAGCCGAAGGCCGGTATCACTTGCTGGAAGTGTAAGGAAACTCATGTCCCTAGGCAGTGCCCGCAATTGAGAAACAAGTGTTACTTTGGTGGCGAGTCTGGCCATATGGTTTAGACATGCCCAAAGAAGATGGCCGTGACTTGCTTCATCTGTAAAGAGAAGGGGCACTTGTCCTCTGAATGCTTGCAACGAAAAAGTGTGGCCGCTTGACCTTTTGGGACTTCGAGTAATGCCAACACTATGAGATCTGGGAGTAAAAGTGGGAGCCATGCGGCATTGGCTATGCATGGGATGAGTCTTTACAACTTCGAAGGCTAGTGGATGGTCGAGGAGGATGACGATGAGGAGGTGGAGTTGGCTACCATGGACCAAAGAGATGGCGTGGATAGCGGTCTAGTGACAGGTTAGTAACAAAACCCTCTTAAGTTGAAAATTATTTATTTAACGGTTTTTTTTAAAGAAATTATAATATGTATATGGGAAAGCTGGAATTTAAAACCCCAAATTGGCAACAGTGAGAGTGTTTTAGGATCGAGTAGTGATGGATGTTTGTTGACCACAGGGCACATACGGGTGAATAGAACTGAGGCTTATGTTTTATTTGACACAGGAGCGACACACTCATTCCTCACCACTAGTTTGGCTAATCAACTTGGATTACCTACAGCCACAACTACTGCTAGCCTGAGAATTAAAACAGCCACTGGAAGTGTTCTATCGACTGGGAAAGTGATAAAGGATTGCCCATTGGAGATTTAGGGGCATCACTCGAGGAGTGATTTGATAATATTGGAGATGAACAAATACGAAGTTATCCTTGGCATGAACTGGTTAAGCAAGGTTAGAGCTGTAGTGGATTGCCAAAAGAGGATGGTGAGTTTCTATGATCAATCGGGAGGAGGAGTGGAGTTCGTAGGAGAAACCATAGTTCCAAGAAAGTTTGGATTAAACTCTTTTGAACTGATGATGGAAGATGAAGAGATAGTGCCTATCGAAGGTATCTTGGATGAAGAGGAAACACGGGAGGAAAAGGATATACTAGTGGTAAACGAGTACTTGGATGTGTTTCTAGAAATTTTTCCTAGGTTACCACCAAAGAGAGAAATCGACTTTGAGTTTGTTTTGGCTCCAAATACCGAACCGATATCTAAGGCAACATACCGGATGCCACCAGCTGAGTAAAAGAGCTAAAGACCCAACTACAGGAACTCTTGGATCAGAAATTCATAAGACCAAGTGTGTCACCATGGGGCGCACCTATCCTGTTTGTGAAGAAAAAGGACGGATCAATGAGGTTGTGTATCGATTATTGTGAGTTAAACAAGGTGACCATCAAGAATCGATACCCCTTACCAAGGATTAATGATTTTTTTTATTAGCTACAAGGAGCGTGTATGTTCTCACGCATTGATCTGCGCTCAGGATACCATCAATTAAGAATAAAGCAAGAGGATGTACCAAAGACGGCTTTTCGTACTCGTTATGGACATTACGAGTTTCTGGTGATGTCATTTGGACTGACCAATGCACCAGTTGCATTTATGGATCTTATGAACAAGGTCTACAAGCCGCTTTTGGATAAGTGTGTAATCGTCTTCATTGATGATATTTTGATATATTCTAAGACTAAGGAACAACATGAGGAGCATCTTCGGATGGCGTTACAAACCTTGAGAGAAAACAAGTTGTACGCCAAATTATCCAAATGTAATTTTTGGTTAGATAAGATATCTTTTCTTGGACATGTTGTAACATGAGACAAGATATTAGTTAACCCCAAAAAGATTAAGGCTGTAGTGGAGTGGAAACAACCACAAACGGTTACCGAAGTGAGAAGTTTCTTGGGATTAGCTGGCTACTATCACAAGTTGCGAAAGATTTTTCGAAAATAGCCAAGCCACTAACTCAATTAACACAAAAGAGTGAGAAATTTGTTTGGACGGATAAAAGGGAACAGAGTTTCCAGGAATTGAAACAACGGTTGGTATCGGCAACGATCTTGGTTCTGCCAGACCCGGAAAAGTCTTATACGGTTCATAGTGACGCTTCAAGGAATGGCCTTGGATGTGTACTAATGCAAGAAGGAAAGGTTATTGCCTATGCCTCTCGACAGTTAAGACCCCACGAGCAGAACTACCTTACACATGATCTGGAGTTGGCCGCAGTTGTCTTCGCCTTGAAACTTTGGAGACATTATCTATATGGGCAAAGGTGTGAAATATACATGGATCACAAGAGTCTTAAGTATTTGTTCACACAAAAGGAATTAAACATGAGGTAAAGTAGATGGTTGGAACTAATAAAAGATTATGATTTGAGAATAAATTACTGTCCAGGGAAAGTTAATGCAGTTGCAGATGCCCTAAGTCAGAAAAATTACGGGGAAGTAGCTGCTTTAATCACAAGCCAAAGAGATCTGACTAGAGATTTTGAGAGGTTGAGGATTGAGTTCATAGACCAAAGTGCAGAGCTTGAGATAGCTAATCTAGTATTGGAACCAACCCTAATGGAAAGAATCAAGGAAGCCCAAAGGTATGATGAGGTAATACAAAAGATTAAAAAGGAAACCCAAGCAGGGAAATACCTGGACTTTGCAATTGACGATGAGGATGTGATCAGAATGAAGGGAAGATTGTGTGTGCCGGAAGATGGAGAATTAAGAAAGGAGATAATGAGTAAAGCCCACAACTCCGGTTACACTATGCATCCTGGAGGTACCAAGATGTACTAAGATCTAAAAAGCTACTATTGATGGAATGGCATGAAGAGGGATATAGCAGACTATGTAATGAAGTGTCCGGTTCGCCAACAAGTGAAAGTGGAACACCAAAGGCCAGGAGGATTGTTAAAGCCTTTACCCATCCCTGAATGGAAGTGGGATCAGATATCCATGGACTTTGTGTGTGGTTTTCCAAGGACTTCTTTAGGTTATCATGCCGTATGGGTAATAGTGGACCGGTTAACTAAGTCAGCACGCTTCTTACCCATAAACATGACTTATTCACTGGATAAGCTCGCTAAGATCTACATTTGAGAGATTGTGCGGCTACATGGCATACCGGCAGGGATCATTTTAGATAGAGACCTGAGATTTGTGTCTAAGTTTTGGACAAGTTTACAAAAGGGCTTGGGTACCAAATTGCACTTCAGTACGGCATATCACCCTCAGACCGATGGACAATCTGAATGGACAATCCAAACCTTGGAAGACATGTTAAGAGCATGTGTGTTGGAATTCAAGGGGAGCTAGGATAACCATATACCTCTCATCGAGTTTACTTATAATAATAGCTACCACTCCACTATTCAGATGCCATCCTACCAAGCCTTATATGGACGATGCTTTAGGTCCCCTCTGTTTTGGGATGATGTGGAAAAGTTAGCTATCACGCCAGAATTGGTATAAGAAGCGGCCGATATGGTAAGGATAATCCAATGGAAAATGAAAGAGGCTCAAGACAGGCAAAAGAGTTAGATGGATTTAAAGAGAAGGGAACTCGAATTTAAAGTGGGTGACCATGTGTACCTGAAGATAAGTCCGATTAAAAGTATAAGGAGAATGCGTACACAAGGGAAGTTGAGCCCTAGATATATTAGACCCTTTGAAATTTTGGAAAGAATCGGAGATCTAGTGTACTGGCTAGCTTTACTACCAAACTTGTATGGAGTTCACAACGTGTTCCATGTGTCGGTATTGGGAAAGTATGTACCCGACCCGGAAAGGATTTTGGAATAGGAACCCATTTAGCTAAAAGAGAATTTGACATATGAAGAACATCTCATAAAGATTTTGGATAAGAAAACCCAAAGGCTGCGGATTAAGGAAATTCATTATGTTAAAGTGTTGTGGAGGAATCATACCTTCGAGGAAGCAACTTGGGAAGTGGAGGAGGAGTTTCGGAGAAAGTACCCCGAGTTATTTGATGGACAAGGTACGTCAGTTCAGTTTTGAGAACAAAACTCTGTTTAAGGTGGGAAGGATGTAAATCCCAGTTTTTCTAGTAATCAAATAAACTCCGGAAACCGAAAAGCGAAATCCTAAACCGGACTAGTTCAAGCTTTGTGAGAGAAACCTAGAAGCCCTAGATCCAGCTTATCTTCGGTTTCATATCAAAAGAACTTTTATAAAATAATTTAACGTGAAATATTGTTTTAAAGTATATTTCAAACCATATAAAGTTTTTATTTCGAAAAATTTTCTATTCCGAGCCTTCTCGAGCTCCATTATGGAAAAGCGAGCCCCGGAACTAAAAATTTAGAAAAATATTCCGGAATACTCTTTAGAACCAAAGTTTTATAAGGATTTCAAAAATATAAATTTTATAACTTTTTGGGTTATAAAAATTACAATTATAGCTTTTTTTCCCGTATTTTCTTTACTACCGGTAAAGTAGATGTCTTGTCTACTATTTACCACTATTCACAAGTACAACCTACTACACACACAATCCATACCCTAGTCTTACATCCTTACAATTACTCATTATATTTGCTTTTTCAAGAAATTTTTGTCTCTTAAATAAATTATCACATATAATACATTTTATTACATAAATTACAAATTCAAATAAATTCAACTCTCCCTCTCTCTTTCCCCCACTATGGCCGGCGCAACCACACCACCCCTACCCCACCCTCCCCTTCCCCCTTTTTTGCCCTCTATCTAATTTATTTTTCTTCTTTTATTATTCAAACAAACCTTAATTACACTTAATACAAATAATCTCTAATTTTCTCTCTCCTTCATTTCATTTCATTTGTCCAAAAAAAATCACAAAACTCTCTCCATTTTTCCCTCATTGCCGTGAGCTTCACTACCCCCTCACACACACACAAAAGCTTCATTTCTTCTTCATTTCTTCAGCAAATCTAACTTTAGGTGATGATTCTTAAGCTTTCCCACCATTTAATCTTGTAATGGCAAGATTATTCATGTGTATTTTCACCTTAAATCCCCATGAGCATTTGCTAGGGATAAGAAAATGCTAATACATGAATATCAAGCTATCACAAGAGTAGATCTTGTGATTGATGAGTTTTTGGTTGAGATATTATCATGTTCATGCATATAGAAGTAGAGATCTTGCATGAAAATATATGTTCATGTCTTAAACTCTTTTCATGCATTATGGGTAGTAGATCTAGCATTTAGACACTCATATTATACTTGACATTCATGTTCATATAGATATTTTGTGTTTTCATGCATTAATGCTCATAAAGATCTAGTCTTGTGTATATAAATCTGGTAGTTAATGGATCTTTAGGTATATAAGACAAAGAACTTAAAAAGAAAAAGTTTTTGTTAGAAATGTTCAAAAGAAAAATTCGTATGACTTCAAAGCCCTATTTTGAAAACCCTTATATCAACTTTAAAACTCATGTTTTATATGAAAAATAAAGAGTATAGGTAATAGGTATCATTAAGTATTGATTTTTATAAGTTGAAATGAGTTTTGATGAGATTAATGTGTAAAACAATAAGTACAATCAAGATGGAAAATTTTGAGTTAGTAGTCAACTTGTAAAATTCGTAACTTTGGATGATGCCTATGGAAACACCTATTATTCAAGCTCAAATTGAAAGTTTTATGTATTAATGAAGTCCTTAAGTAGTAGGTATAGTAAAGTCTTAAAGTTTAATGCATTAAACAAGTTTTTCCTAAAGGAATCATTCAAAAAGTGGATTTCTAAAAATTCGGATTTCTGAGTAAATCCTAATTGAAAACATATTTGCAAAGTGTGAAATGCAAATTTTTATGTAGAAATGAAGGTCTTAGGTAGTATATGTTATAAAGACTCAATTTTAACTAAGATAACTAGAAATTCCTAAGAATAGATTTCAAAACTCTAGTGTGATGTCAAAGTTAGAAGACTAGATTTTTTATAAGTAGTTGTTATTGTGGTCTTACAAAATAAAAAGTTATAAAATTTTCTTTTAGAAAAAATCATCATGATCATGTATACATTAAACTCACCACATGTCATTCATGTTGGGAAATCATTCATAGTTCATATATACTTGAATTATCGAATAGGAACATTTCAAACAATTACAAAACTATTTTTTGGGAATGGAAATCGTTACTGATCAGATCTGATCCCTCTGTTTCGTGACCTAAATGTTTTCAAAACTTGGAAATAATAATAGAATTAGAAAGATCTTTCGAAGTAGATAGAAATCGATATAAAATTTGTGAAATTCTAAGTTAAAATGACCAAGTTATGGCTGTTTTAAATCGGGACTTCTGCAAATAGTGAGAATTACGATTTTGATTAGTTTTGATACATATTTTGGATTAGTTAAGCGATTAAATACTTATTAGGGTATTTCCTCCTTTTTAGGTGATTCCGAACCCAACGATTGTCAACCACCAGACTACTACTATTAAAAGACTGGCGAACCATGGCCGAGTAAGTATCACTTACGATTTCAATTATTGTTTGTGATTGTAATGGTAGTTGCACTAGTTACTGAGCAAAGATAAAATGAATATGCATGATGGGGTTGAATGGGAATTATATATGTTTTATGCTGTTTTGTGAAGTTGAGTTTAAAGAATATCGAAGCTGGATGATTAATCATTGCTTGTATAGATGAGCTAGGATTGACTGTTTGTGAATATTGATTGGTCACCTAAAAGAATTAGTATAATTGATTATTCAAAATTGAAGATGAAATTGTGTAAACCCCGGTATTCTCAGTAGCTAGGAAACCCCGGGAGTTAGAAGCGAAACCCTAATCCGATCAGGTTGAGTCTAGTGAATGAAGCCTAGGAACCCTAAATCCGGCTTTCCTTTAGTTTCATAGTAAAATAAATATTATAAAGGAAGTGAATTCGAATTATTGTTCCAAAGTACATTTCAGACCTTTGAAAGTTTTGAATTCGAGAATTTTTCAATTCCGGGCCTTCCCGTGCCCAATTACGGAAAAGCGTGCCCCGGGCCACGGATTCAGAAAAATGTTCCGGGATATTCATTAGAACCGTAATTTTATGAGGATTCCAAAAATATCAATTTTATAATTTTCCGAACTATAAAAATTACAGTTATAGCTTTTCCCGTGTTTTCGGTACAACCGGTAAAGTAGATGTCTTGTCTACTATTCACAAGTACAACCTACACTACACACTACCCATACCCTATTCTTACATCCTTACAACTACTCATTTCAATTTTCTTTTCCAAGAAATTTTGTCTCTTAAATAATTATCACATTTATTACATTTAATTTACTAAATTACAAATTTCAATTTTTCAAAACACACACACACACATGGATGGCCGGCGCCTCTCCCCTTGATTTTCCTTCCCATTTGATTTATTTTTGCAAATTTTATTTAACTAAACCCTAAATCACTTAATATATATACTAAATGTTCTCTCTCTCTCCTCATTTCTTCTTGTTTCAAAGTTTGAAAAAGAGAAAAAGCTCTCTCCTTTCCCCTTCCTCTTGTGTCGAGCACTCCCCTCCCTCTTCCTCCCACAACTTCAACTTGTTTCTTTCTTCTTTTCCATCTCAAGACTCCTTTGGTATGTTGATTTAGGTCTTGTTCTTCCTAGATCTTGTAATGGCAAGACTATATCTTGTGTGTTTTCTCATTAAATCCCAATGAGCTCATGCTAGGGACATGAAAACACATGAACAAGAATATCAAGCCATCACAAGACATGGATCTAGTGTTAGATGAGCTTATGTTAAAATATCAACTTGTTCATGCATGTAAAGTAGAGATCTTGCATATATATTGTTGTTCATGCCATGAGATCCATGATTTATACACTATATATAGTAGATCTAAGGTTTAGACATTCACAACTTCATGAACATGTATGATCATAGAGATATTTTTATTTCCATGCATTGATCATAAAAATGTAGTCTTGTGTATATATAGAGATGCTAGATAGTGAATATTCACATAGGGAAGGCAAGAACATTGAAAAAGGAAGGACTTTGTCAAATATGAAATGTTGAAAATTCGGATGAAATGGAAACCCTACTTTAAAGACCCCCAAAATCAATTTTAAACTCATATTTCATAAGAAAAATGGAGGGTATATGTAATAGATACCTTGAAAGATTGATTTTCATAAGTTTGAATGAGTTTAGGCATGATAGGAATGTAAAACAAGTGGTGGAGTTAGGATGAGAAATGTTGGAATGTTGATCAATAGTTGAAATTCGTAACTTAGGTTCATGCCTACAAGAACACTTGGTATTTAAGTCTAAATGGATGTTTTATAAGCTAAATGAAGTCCTTAGATAATGTATACATTGGAGCTTCAATTTTTAATGCATTAGACAAGATTTTCCTTAAGAAAAATGCAAGAAAATGAAATTTGGAAAATTCGGATTTTTACAAGTAGCTTATTTAAAAACATGTTTACCAAATGAAAAATGTGGATTTTTATGCATGAATGGAGGCCATGACTATTATAGACTTTGGGAACTTATTTTTAGATAGAAAACAAGTGGACTACAAGGCTAAAAGTCAAAGAAACCCTAAGGAGTATAATGTGGAAAAATAGTTTACTAGAAATAACCTTTGAAAGATTTTCTAACACTTAGGAGTTCATAAGAGTTTATTATCACAAAAATTATCATGACCATGCACATATTGAGTTCATTACATGGCATTCACATTAGTAGTTCATTCCTATATCATTCATGCATGAATCACCAACTAGGAACATTTCTTATCAAAAGCAAAACACGTTTTCGAAATTGGAACAATCGCGGAACAGATCTGATCCCACTGTTCCGTGGCCTTACTATTTTCAAAACTTGAATTTAATATTAGGAATAGATAGATCTTTCGAAGTAGATAGAGATCGATATAAAATTTGCGAAATTCCGAGTTAAAATGACCAAGTTATGGCCGTTTTAAGTCGGAACTTCCGTAAATAGCGAGAAATCCGAATTCAACTAGTCTAGATGTATAGTTTGATTTAGTTACATGATGAGAATCTCATTAGGATTATTCTTGCTTGGTAGGTGATCCCGAGCAAGACGACACTCTACCTCCCGACTACTACTATTAGGAAGTTGGCGTCCAATGGCCGAGTGAGTTTTACTTCCACTCTCAATTAATGAATGTGATTGTAATGTAGTGGCACTAGTGGTGTAGGCAAAGATAAAAAGAAATTGTATATGCATGATGGGGCATATGGGAATTATATATGTTGTCTATTGTTGATATGTGAAATGGAGCTTAAGGAATATCGAAACCGGGTGTTAAGTTATTGACTGATTAGCTAGTATCTTATGATGAATGTCTGCGAATACTTGTTGGTCACCTAAAAGAATTGAATTAATGAATATCCGACTTCAATTGTAAATTGAATTCATTCATATCACGATGGGGTTGGAGCATTCGCACTGGTTAGTTTTTCGTGATCCATAAAATGAATATGTTGGTTAATCGTGATCCATAAAACGAATTTGTTGGTTAATCGTGATCCATAAAACGAAATATTGTTAGTTGACCGTGAGCTTAAACGGCGTCGTACCACGGGATTCGTTAATCTGCTAACCCCGGATGGAGGGCGCAAGTCCATCCACATATGATTTCCGGTTGGTCATATGTTTGTTGATCACATTTGTTTGATGCATACACTTGCCTGAATAATTACTTGTTTGAATGAATTACATTTAATTGCGTTATGGAAGTATTACTCACTAAGCTAGTTAGCTTACGCCCCCATAGTTTCTATCTTTTGCAGCATGATTTTATATGGCTTAGGCCGAGACAAGCCACAGCGCAGGTACCGGAGATAGGAGTTTCCCATAGAAGTTTAATCCATTCCTTTTTGTATAGACTTCCATTGGAAACTAAAAACTCTGGATGACTGTAATAGACTGTTATTCTTTTGCGGGGGAATGCCCCTTAGATCTTGTAAACTTTAAATTATGCGTTTTGATTTATTATCTATGGCTAATGAATGCCTCGTTAAACTGTTTAACTCCATTTGTTGAAGTATTCTATTGTCGTAAAGGAACGCTTTACATCTACTTAAGACTCCCGAAGGCCCCGGGTAGAGAACTCGAGAGTCTTACTTAGTATGTGGCGGGCTGTTACGTTTAGGATACCCTACGGGGCGTGACAAATTGAACTCATTCATAACACGATGGGGATGGAGCATTAGCATTGTTGGTTTTCCGTGAGCCTAAATGGTGTAAAGGTTGGTTAATCATGATCCACAAAACGAATTTATCAGTTGGTTGACCGTGAGCTTAAACGGCATCTTACCGCAGGATTCGTTAATCCGCTATCCCGGGATGGAGGGCGCAAGTCCATCCACATATGATTTCCGGCTGGTCATATGTTTGTTGAATTCACGTGTTGGATGCATACCATTTGTCTGATTAATCACTTGTTTTAATGATGTGTTATAATTGTGATCATGGAAGTTTTTAATCACTAAGCTAGTATAGCTTACGCCCCTATAGTTTCTATCTGTTGCAGCACGAGTTTATTTGGCTTAGACCAAGACAGGATACAGCTCAGGTACAGGAGCTAGGCGTTTCCTATAGAAGTTGTATTCAATTTGTTTAGACTTCTACAGGAAACCAAAAGACTCTAGATGACTGTAATGGTCCTTTAAATATTCTTTTGCAAGGGAATGCCCCTTAGATTTTGTAACTTATTGCATATGCATTTTGATTTATTATCTAATGCTATTGAATGTCGAATTAAACTACTTAACTCCATTGAATAGAGTATTTTATTATCATAAAAGGACGCCTTACATCTATACGAGACTCCCAAAAGACTTGGATAGTAATTCAAGAGTCTTATATGGTATGTGGCAGACTGTTATGTTTAGGATACCCCTATGGGGCGTGACAATTTGATAGTCTTGGAAATGAGTAAATATGAAGTTATACTTGGAATGAATTGGCTAAGCAAAATTAAGGCCGTAGTGGATTGCCAACAAAAGGCGATAGGCTTTGATGATCAGAGGAAGGAATAAGTGGAGTTCTTTAGAGAAACCACAATCCAGAGAGAGTTTGGGTTAAGTTCTTTTGAGTTAAAGAGGGAAGATGAGGAAATAATCCCTATAGATGGTGTTTTAGAAGAAGAGGAAACTCAAGGGAAGAAGGACATACCCATAGTGAATGAATAGGAAGATGTATTCCCTGAAGTACTACCTGGATTGCCACCGAAGCGAGAGATTGACTTCGAGATCACCTTGGCTCCAGACACAGAACCAATATCAAAAGCACCCTACCGGATGGCTCCGGCAGAATTAAAAGAGTTGAAAACCCAGCTGCAAGAGTTGTTGGATGAGAAATTCATAAGACCTAGTGTGTCGCCATGGGGCATACTTGTCCTATTTTTGAAGAAGAAGGGTGGGCCGATGAGGTTATGTATCGATTATAGAGAGTTAAACAAGGTCACAATCAAGAATCGATACCCTTTTCCAATAATAGATGATCTGTTTGATCAACTCCAAGGGGCGAGTGTATTCTCACACATAGACTTGCGTTCAGGTTATCACCAGTTAAGGATTAAACCTGATGATGTGCCAAAGATGGCCTTCCGTACTCGGTATGGACACTATGAGTTTTTAGTGATGCCGTTTGGGCTAACTAATGCACAGGCCGCATTTATGGACCTCATGAACCATATCTATAAACCCTTTTTGGATAAGTATGTCATCGTGTTCATCGGTGATATTTTGATTTACTCGAAGACCAAGGATCAACATGAGGAACATCTTCGGATGGCGTTGTAAACCTTGAGGGAGAATAAACTAGATGCTAAGTTATCCAAGTGTGACTTCTGGTTGGACAGAATGTCTTTCCTTGGACATGTAGTGACGAGAAAAGGAATATCTATTGATCTCGAAAAGATTAAAGCGGTGGTATACTGGAAACAGCCACAAATAGTGACTGAAGTGAGAAGCTTCCTAGGATTGGTTGGCTACTATCGCAAGTTTGTAAAGGACTTCTCTAAGATCACTAAGCCTCTAACTTAACTGACACAAAAGAATGAGAAATTTGTGTGGACAGATAAGAGGGAACAGAGTTTCCAGGAACTAAAACAATGGCTTGTGTCAGCACCGATTCTGGTATTACTCGACCCGGAAAAACCCTATACAATGCATAGCGACTCTTTAAGGAATGGCCTTGGATGCGTGCTAATGCAAGAGGGAAAAGTCATTGCCTATGGTTCCAGACAGCTAAGGCCCTATGAGCAAAACTACCCCACACATGATTTAGAATTAGCTGCTGTGGTTTTTGCTTTAAAGCTTTGGAGATACTACTTGTACAGGCAAAGATGTGAAGTGTATACGGACCATAAGAGCCTCAAGTATTTGTTTACACAGAAAGAGCTAAACATGAGGTAGAGAAGGTGGTTAGAGCTTTTCAAGGATTATGACTTGGGAATATATTATTGCCCAAGAACAGTGAACGCCGTTGCAGATGCTTTAAGCCGAAAAATTTATGGAGAAGTGGCGGCCCTAATTACTGATAGAAAGGAATTAATAAGAGAGTTCGAGAAGTTAAGAATTGAATTCATAGGGTAAAGCACAGAAGTTGAAATAGCAAACTTAGTCTAGGAACCTACCTTGGTTGATAGGATCAAGGAAGCCCAAAGGTATGATGAAACAGTACTAAAAATCAAGAAGGAAGTAACGGGAGGGAAGTATCTTGAGTTCACCATCGACGATGAAGAGGTAGTCAGAATGAAAGGGAGATTATGTGTCCCCGAAGACGAAGAGTTGAGAAGAGAAATTATGAATGGGGCTCACAACTCTGGCTATACTGTACACCCGAGAGGCACCAAAATGTACCAAGACCTAAAGAGCCACTACTGGTGGAATGGAATGAAAAGAGATGTGGTAGATTTTGTGATGAAGTGTGTCATCTGTCAACAGGTAAAGGTAGAGCATCAAAGGCTAGGAGGATTATTAAAACCTTTACCTATCCCGAAATGGAAATGGGATCAGATCTCTATGGATCTTGTATGTGGTTTTCCAAGAACATCGACGGGTTGCGATGAGGTTTGGGTAATAGTGGATCGGCTAACTAAGTCAGCACACTTCCTACCAATTAATATGACATACTCACTGGATAGGTTGGCCAAGATCTACATCCGGGAAATAGTGCAACTACATGGTATACCGACAGGGATTATCTAAGATCGAGACTCAAGGTTGTGTCAAATTGCACTTCGGCACCGCTTATCATCCTCAGATAGATGGACAGTTTGAGCGGATAATCCAAACTTTAGAGGATATGTTAAGAGCTTGTGTTTTGCAGTTCAAAGGAAATTGGGATAATCACATACCTCTTTTCGAGTTTGCTTACAACAATAGCTACCACTCGTCTATCCAGATGCCACCCTATGAAGCCCTATATAGACGACATTGTAGGTCCCCTCTATTTTGGGATGATGTGGAAAAGCTTGCTATCAGGCCAAAATTGGTACAAGAGGCGGCCGATAAAGTGAAGGTGATCCAATAGAAAATGAAAGAAGCTCAAGACAGGCAAAAGAGTTCAGCAGATTTAAAAAGGAGAGAGCTTGAATTTCAAGTGGGTGACCATATGTATCTAAAGATAAATCCAATCAAGTGCATAAGAAGGGCACGAACATAAGGGAAACTAAGCCCAAGGTATATTGGGCCATTTGAAATCTTGGAAAGAGTTGGAGACTTAGCGTACCGGCTAGCTCTACCACCGGACTTATCGAGAGTTCATAATGTGTTCCATGTATCGGTGCTAAGGAAACATGTACCCGAACCCAAAAGGATTTTGGAATTGGAACCCATCCAGCTAAAGGAGAATCTAACCTATGGAGAACATCCCGTAAGGATTTTAGATAAGAAAATTCAGAAGCTACGGAGCCAAGAAATCCAGTATGTTAAGGTGTTGTAGAGAAACCATACTTCCAAGGAAGCAACTTGGGAAGCTGAGGAGGAAATTCGAAGGAAGTACCCTGACTTGTTTGAGAAACAAGGTACGTCAGTTCAGTTTTGAGGACAAATCTCTATCTAAGGTGGGTAGGTTGTAAACCCCGGTTTTCCTAGTAACTAAGTAGACTTCGAGAACCGGAAACCAAAACCCTAAACCGGATTAGCTTAAGCTTAGGAGAGAAACCTGAGAACCCTAAATACGGCTTTCCTTCGATTCTAAACTAAGGAACTTTTGTAAAATAATTTAATACGAAATATTGTTCTAAAGTATATTTTAAACCATAAAAAGGTTTGATTTCGAAAAATTTTCTATTCCAGACATTCTCGAGATCTATTATGGAAAAGAGAGCCCTGGGACTCGAAATTCAAAAAATATTCCAGGATACTCTTTAGAACCGAAATTTAATAAGGATTTCAAAAATATAAATTTTATAATTTTTCGGTTTATGAAAAATACAGATATAATCTTTTTCTCGTATTTTCTTTACTATCGGTAAATTAATTGTCTTGATTACTATTCATTACTATTCACAAGTACAACCTACTCCAGTCACAAGCCACACCTTACTCTTACATCCTTACAAAACACTCAATTATATTTTCTTTTCCAATAATTTTTGTCTCTTAAGAAATTATTACATTTTAAGATTTTTTATTACACAAATTAAATAAAACAAAACAAATTCAAACTCCCCTCCCCCACCCCCCCTCGTAAAACCGATGCACCCCCTCCTCTTTTACCCTCATTTGTGTTTTTTTTATTCAATTTATTAAACCATTAACCTAATTTACTCCTCTATATATATCCCTTTATACTCTCTCTCCTCATTTTTACTCTTTCATTTTTTTTTACTCAAGTAAAAACTCTCTCTCTTTTCTTCTTGTTGCCGTAAGCCTCCATCACACACACACACACTCATACAAATTTATTTTCTTTCTTCATTTCTCCTCTTATTCCAAGCTTTAGATGATAGATCTTTACCTTTCTACAATTAAACCTTGTAATGGTAAGACCATTCATGAGTATTTTCATCTTTAAGTCCCCATGAGCTCTCGCTAAGGATAAGAAAATACTACTATATGAATATCAAGCCATCACAAGAGTAGATCTTGTATTTGAATGTGTTTTCATATTGTTGGTCCCGAAAAGATAACCAAGAGGGGGGTGAATTGGTTATAAAAACTTGTTTAAAAAAAATAATTTCAAACAAAAATCCACACCACTTGATTATACTATAAAATGGCTTTAGATCTTTCTTGTAAATGTGAAAATCACAAATGAATACTTAAAAACAACACAACAGATCAAAACACAATGCTCAAGCACTTGGAAAATAAGTTTGAGTTCTAAATGTTTTCTCCTTGGAACTTTCTGAAATACCCTCTGACTGAAGAACAATAACTACTCTACTCTCTGCTTCACTTTCTGACTCAAGAATTCATGCAGCAAGTGAAATTAAATTTGCACGAAAATAAAAAGAGATTAGAGAAGAGATTGCAAATTCGATATATAGAGGTTCCGCCTTAAGCGTCAATCCTCTCTTCTAGCTCCAAGCCAGGGTCAACGGTAATCCACACCGGTTTTGTTCCACTAATCCAATCAATGAAAATCGTTACAAGAAGTTCACAATTCACTCAGCTTGATTCTCTCAAACAATCAAACTACTGAGCCTACTTGCAACTCACAATCACTCAAACAAGAAAAATAATTCAAAATCTGAGGAAAACAATAACAATCCTCGACAGTGTTGTAACGAAGAAGATGAACAGTAACGAATACACAATTTCGCTCTTTTTCTTTTCTCTTTCGAGATGTTATCCTCTATGTATGTTGTTTTTTTCTGACTTGAAGCTCCTGGATTTTATTTGTTTCCTTCAACGTTCGAATTTGAATTTTTCCAGATATGCCTCAATTTCAAATTTCCGAGAAAGACGATATGGTAAGCTCTGTTTCCATTTTTTTCGATTGACAAAATCCCTTCAAGTTTATCTTCATAATCTGCCTTGCTTTTGAAATTAGAACATCTGATAAACTTCCATAAGATTGGGATAACTTCAAATCACTATAATCTTGCATAAAATTCTCAAACAAAAGAAATTCGAATCACTTTTCCGTTGAACTCGTTTGCCACTGTTCATGATTCATCTTCTTTTATTACCGCTCATCAGATTTATTGATTCTAATATGATTTCAGACAAGTTCTATAATTTCTCGCTTGTGTCTTATACTTTATTTATGTAATATATATATTTCCTTCATTTTCTCTTATGCAATTCGTCCATAATATTCAGAATAAGAAATAAACTTGAATTGTTGTGATTATATTTAAATCCGTAAAATGAAAACCCTATGGATATTGAACCAACTTATGTGGAACAGATTGAATATATTTCCCAAATACATCCAATCTTTGGAGCTAGGTCTTCAATGGATCGATTTAAAAATTGTTTTTCTTCATAAAAGGTTATATCACACTTTCTGACTTTGCTTCTGATATACCTTCTGCAGGTTATATTGTACCTTCTGACTTTGCTTCTGATATACCTTCTACCTTGGTTTAAGAACTTGTTTATAAGCAATGTACCTTCTGCCTAACTTTCTGAGTATTCTTCTGAGCTGTGTAAAGAATTAATTTCTAATCTTCTTGATAAATTTTCTGACACAACTCAAAATAGTCGTTATTTTATTCTTTTTGTTATCATCAAAATCTATAATTGAGAGAAACCAACACATATAATGATCTTCATGTTCATGCATTTAGTAGTAGAGTAAAGTAAAGATCCGGCACAAAAATTTATTTTCATGTTTTCAATCTTCATTCCATGCATCCTAAGTGGTGGATCTAACATTTAAATGCTCATATTATACTTGACATTCATTATTCTTATGGATATTTTTTTTTTTATGCATTAATGATCATAAAGTTAAATGCAACATTGCCTAACAACTGAATCTTCTCGAGGCATAATCTGGTAATGCTATCTAACCACATGTATCGCTTTAAGATAAAAATCATATTTTTTTTAAGATGACATTATATTGAGTTATTGATAGCCTCCTTTGATAGGTGATCTTTTTGTATGTGTTAATTTATCTTCCGTATCATACTTGCATAAACGATTCGTCCTAATAAGCCAATTTTTTTCATAAATTCCTTGACTACTATTGATGTGTTTATTTCAGCATATTGGATATCCCTTTTTCTTGTGTCTTTTGTTATTTTCAACGCACAACTCATTCTTCTTTGGCAATTAACGAAGAATAATCCCACACTGATTGAGTATTGCCAAATTAATGAACGTATAATGTCTTTCATTGATCCCACTCTATACTCATGCAAAGGAATATTTATTTCACTTGCATTATCAGGCTGCGAATTCATAATGCATCTTCTAATACTCTTTTCGTTCCCCATGTCTCAAATAAAGACTCATTTTCTTCCAGGACTCATCCAATTTTAGTCCATACGATTTATCAACTTTAGCATTTATTAAGCCTATAGACATATATTGGCCCCATTTTTAATCCCCTTTGCTACCAACATATATATATTACAAGATTATACTACTTAGGACATGTGCTGACAATTTGGTCATGTACATCACATGTTGTGCTTACTCCATATCATGTCTGTAAAAAAAATGTTCCTCCCATGCACTAAAATTTTCCTTTCACAAGGAAGCTAGCTGTGTTCTTCCCGCTAACTCCTTCATATTCTATATTTTTTCATTTTTTTTTTTGAAAATTTTAAAGATTCAGGCTCTTGAACTCCTTTCTTCTCCTCCATCTTATATTGCTCTTCCTCAATTAGTCGGTCTCTAACCTTCCTAGGGTCCGCTCATCCTCCTACATTAGTTCTGTCATAACGATATAGCATACATTGTAGTGGGTTCACTTGAAAACTAGTTGCTTGATGGTGGTATGTTCTATTCGCTGAATCAAGTACCAATTAAGCTTCTAGTTGGTCCAAATGAGTTTCTATCAGTGTGGGTGCTCTATTACAGTGGCTTAGATAGTGTATCGGTCTTCATTCATCATCTTTCATAACATGGTTTTCATTTTCTTGATATGACGATCCGTCCCTCTTTTTGGCTTGACTCAAAGTGTTGTAGGAAAAGCATCTTAGGTCTCTAGAATTCAACTTTTCATCTTGAACTTTTTGAGGATTCATTTTTAGTTCCTTCGTGAATCTAGTATCATTTGTATTTCTAATGGTTGTTGTGGTCTTGGCGAGTGTTAGCAACAAAAGATGGGGAAGCAAGTGCAGTGAATAGTATTTTTGGAATTCTCAAAGTTGCTAGAGAACAAAAAGGGAGACAACGTTCAAAGCCAAATGTATGCCATAGGTAGAAAGTCTATTATGAGTATTCCACTTCTCTTTTTTTTTTCTTCTTTTTTTTATATATAACATGAGTAATACCTGTAGCTTGAATATTGTTCTATGTTTCTGTTTATAACTATTTGGCTTCATGATTCCTCTATTGTTGTTCAAAAATTCTACATTTCCTTTCTATGATATAACATGCCCACACCTTATTTTTGTTTATAAGTACCGATGTGAACTCCATGATGCTCTTGTCATCCCAAGCATTGTAATAAGCCGAGCAAACTCACTCACTTCTGTTTATTGATCACAGGATAACCAATAGTATGTAATGAATGTGTGTCTCCGATGAATGTCTTTTTTAATAATATATAATTTTATAACCATACCCGCACATTCTTGGTGACGCCACTAGGGATCAATGAAATTGACACTTGCATGATGGCACCTTCAAGAAAGAGACCTGCTGATTCGATTGAGGTGCAACTCAAGAATTCACTGCCAATCCTAAAGTTGCTAAACATGACATGCTAGCACTTGAGGATGTTAACCAACCTACTGGTACTTATGTCACGCCCCATAGGGTATCCTAAACGTAATAGTCTACCACGTACTATATAAGACTCTCGAAATTCTATCCGAGCCCTTCGGGAATCTTGTATAGATATAAAGCGTCCCTTTACGACAATAGAATACTCAATCAATAGAGTTAAGAAGTTTAATGTGGCATTTATTAGCCATAGATAATAAACCAAAACACATATATAATTTACAAAGTCTAAAGGGCATTCCCCCGCAAAATAATATTAAGTCCATTACAGTCATCCAAAGTCCTTTAGTTTCCAACGGAAGTCTAAATAAAATCGAAATAAACTTCTAAAGGAAACTCCTAGCTCCGGTACCTGAGCTGTATCCTGCCTTGGCCTAAGCCAAATGAATTCATGCTGCAACAAGTAAAAACTATAGGGGCGTAAGCTAACTAGCTCAGTGAGTGAAAACCTCCATATCACAATTAAGACAAATCATACAAACAAGTGGTTACTCAAACAAATGATATGCATCAAGCAAATGAGTTCAACAAACATATGACCAACCGGAAATCATATGTGGATGGACTTGCGCCCTCCATCCCGGGTTAGCAGATTAACGAATCCTATGGTACGATGCCGTTTAAGTTCACGATCAACTGAACAATAATTCGTTGTATGGATCACGATTAACCAACAATTTCGTTTTATGGATCACGATTAACCAACAATTTCGTTTTATGGATCACGATTAACCAACATATTCGTTTTATGGGTCACGAAAAACCAATAAATGCTAATGCTCCATCCCCGTCTTGATATGAATGAATCCAATTATAATTGAGGTCCAATATAGATTAATCCAATTCTTTTAGGTGACCAACAATTATTCACAGACAATCAATATAAATTCTCGCTAAACAAGCAACAGCTTAATACCTGGTTTCGATATTCCTTAAGTTCATCTTCACAAATCAACAGCAGACAAGTATATAATTCCCATATACCCCATCATGCATAATCATTTTTATCTTTGCCTAAACAACTAATGCCACTACCAATACAATCCCAAGCAATAATTGAGAGCGGAAGTAATACTCACTCGGCCATGGTACGCCGGTCTCTTAATAGTAGTAGTCGGGTAGTAGGGTATCGTCTTGCTCAGGATCACCTACCAAATAAGAACAACCTAATAAGAATCTCATCACTAAACTAATTCAAGCTATGCATCTAAACTACACAAAATCGGAATTCTCGCTCTTTGCGGAAGTTCCAACTTAAAACGGCCATAACTTGGTCATTTTAACTCGGAATTTTGCAAATGTTATATCGATTTTTATCTACTTCGAAAGATCTATCTATTTCTAATATTATTTTCAAGTTTTGAAAACATTACGGTCACGGAACAGTGGATTCAGATCTGTTCTGTAACTTTCCTCTTTCCGAAAAATTGTTTTGTAATTGGTAAAAATGTTTCTAGTTGATGATTCGTGTATAGATGGTATATGAATGAATTCCTAGCATGAATGTCATGTAATGAGCTCAATATATGCATGGTCTTGATGATTTTTGATGATGAACTCTTATGAACTCCCAATTATCATAAAACTCCATGATAGTCACTTCTAAGAATCTATTCTTTCCAACTTTACATTCCCTAGGGTTTTTAGGATTTTATTCTTGGAATTTACTCGTTATCTAAATAAAAATGAGTTCTTAACATCTATACTATCCATGGCCTTCATTTATGCATAGAAATTCACATTGTTCACTTGGTAAATATGTTTTTAAACAAGCTTTTCATAAAAATCCGAATTTTGGAAATTTTCTTTTCTTGCATTTTCCTATGAGAAAACTTGTTTAATGCATTAAAAATTGAAGCTTTATTATGTCTATTGCCTAAAGACTTCATTTAACTCATAAAACATGCAATTTGAGCTTGGACACTAAGTGTTTATGTAGGCATTACTCCAAAATACGAATTTAGCAATTTAATCACTATCTCAAAATTTTCCATTCTAACTTCACTACTTGTTTTACATATTACTCAAGCCTAAACTCATTTAAACTTATAAAAATCATTCCTTAAGGATGCCTATTACATATACCTTCCATTTTTCATGAAAAATATGAGTTTTAAAGTGGTTTTGGTGGTTTTTAAAATAGGTTTCAAATTCCATCCGAATTTTCAACTAGGCATTTCTAACAAAAATCTTTTCTTTTGCAAGTTTCTTGCCTCCTATACATGAAGATCTACCATCTAACACATATATATACATGCAAGGCAAAGCTTATATAATCATTAATGCATGAAAGTTCAAGATAACCATATGAACATGAATGTAGATGAAGGTATGAATGTCTAAACACTAGATCTACCATATATAGTGCATGAATCATGAGTTTTATGGCATGAACATAAATTTCTATGCAAGATCTCTACTTTACATGCATGAACAAGGTAATATCTCAACAAAAACTCATTTAAACACAAGATCTACTTCTTGTGATGGCTTGATATTCTTGTATTAGTGTTTTCATGTCCCTAGCATATGCTCATTGGGATGAAAAGTGGAAAACACTCAAGAATGATCTTGCCATTACAAGATAATGGAGGTATAAGGCTTAGAATCATCACCTAAATGGAGATGTGGAGATGAAAAGAAGAGGAAATGAGTTTGTGTGTGTGAGTTTGAGGGGAGGAGGGGGTCACGGCAATATAGAGAGAAAGAAGAGAGGGTTTTCAACTTTTGTAAAATTTTAGAAGAGTGAAAATGATGAGAGAGAGAGAAAAAGGAGCTTATATATTACATGCATTAGGGTTTTAATTATAATAAAGAAGTAAAAATAAAACAAAATGAGAGGGAAATGGGGAGGGGGGCGCCGGCCATGGGGGAGAGAGAGGGATTGAAAATTTTGATAAAATTTGTAATTTATGTAATAAAATGTAATAATTATTTAGGAAACAAAATTTCTTGGAAAAGAAAATTATAATGAGTAGTTGTAAGGATGTAAGAATAGGGTATGGGTAGTGTGTAGTGTAGGTTATACTTGTGAATAGTAGACAAGACATCTACTTTGCCGGTTGTAACGAAAATACGGGAAAAAGGCTATAATTGTAATTTTTATAGCCTGGAAAATTATAAAATTGATATTTTTGAAATCCTTATAAAATTTCGGTTCTAATGAATATTCTAGAATATTTTTCTAAGTTTGTGGTCCTGGGGCACGTTTTTCCGTAATTGAGCTCGGGAAGGCCCGGAATTGAAAAATTCTCGAATTTAAAACTTTCTAAGGTTTAAAATATACTTTAAAACAATAATTCATATTCATTTACTTTGTAAAACTTCTTTTATTATGAAACCGAAGGAAAGCCGGATTTAGGGTTCCTAACCTTCTCTCACTAGACTTAAACTGGACTGGATTAGGGTTTCGCTTTTCAACTCCCGGGGTTTACTTAACTACTGAGAATACCGGGATTTACAACTTAACCTGACAATGCTACGATATTACACGCTATACAAGAAAATACTGTGCAGGTTAATGAATCGATGCAAGAGTCCACGAGACAATTCCATTAATTCATGATGATGTTTGCTCAATACCCACCTAGTATAGCTACTATTACTACCACGCAATAGGGCACAACCTCATCGACCCCTACTATTGCTAAGCAACAATACGCTTCCCAAGCGCCTCAGGCTCCTCAAGCACATCAACATATTAATCATGTTCCTATTCCTGAACAGGATCCTGGTAGAGTTAGAGAGCAAGTCTTTCCATTGGAGCCTGTAGTTACACAACCGCCAATACCTTAGGTAGTGAACATAGGAATTCAACTTGAAGGACCCTCAATCTCCCAGCTTGCACTACATGTTCAACTTGGAGGATCCTCATTCTCACTAGCTACACCGTAGATTGTCACCGGTATTCTTGTTGTTCAATCCAATGCAGCTCCACTCCAGATAGCTGCTCCAGCTACACCAGTTGAAGCTACTACTCCCATTCCTAAAGTCTCTTTCGTCACAAAAGAAGATTTAGACATGTAACCGAAGGAAATACAAGCTAATTTTGACGTGAGAGTATTAGATCTCAAGCTCCCATACAATCAACGCATTGCTACTAAGCCATACCCTCAGGACTATGTGAGTCCCAAATTCATACGTCTACATTTTTCTATGTGATTTACTTGTATACCATATGAGTTTAATTAATGTAACTTCTTTAAGTTACTAATTAACAAGCTTAATAAGACAAAAACTTTTCTTTTCCTTTTTTCCCCTAAAGAAGAGTCTAGCATAACTTTCTATAATTGTTTACCATTGTATGATTTAACAAAATTTAATTGTAAAAAAAAAAGAAAAGAAATTATTAAAAACTATTTTTGAAGGCTTCTTTTCGTCATCGTTAACTGCTGGACACCAAACATTCAATAGTGCAGAGAGAAGGTGCGAACCATGAGTTCGAGACTTGAGACAGCTAGAGGGGAAAGAAAAAGATCGATGGATTTTAGGGTTTATAACAATATATATATATATATATATTTAAAAAAATAGTTATATGTACATTACATTATTTATATATAATATTGATTGAAATATCAATATAAGTCTGCTCTAATAACTATGATTCAACCAACATTACAGGCAACTGTACCTATCTATTATGGTATAGTTAACAAGAACAGAATCGTCCCACAAGGATCTTTTATTAAAAATAGTTACTCTATTTCTACTATCTACTCTTAAATATATTTAAAATTATTAACTACTAACATTATTATGATTCTAATTCTTAATTTTATAAGCTCAAGACAAATCAAACAACAAGAAACTAGAATTTAATATTATTCAACTCTTCCAAACAATAAATCACCACTAGAATATTACTATACTCAATTTATAAGAATGTTTTAATTATTGTTCATGCTAATTTGATTTGCAAGACTCCTAAACTGAATTAATATCTTTTTCAAGATTATTAACCCAAACCTTTGAATCTATCTATTAGAATATTTTCCTAATTAATAACAATTCAAAGATTGCATTAAGAAACTATGAATCTTTTATTTAACGAAAATTGCATTCAATTTAATAGTCTACATATATCAATTCTAGAAACATTACAATACTCAAAATCAAAATAAAAAATAACATGAAACTTCATTGGATCAATATTAAGTACAGACTACAAAGTAAAATTTAGGGTCTATCATTATTTAGATGACAATGATCTGCTCCTACATTACAACTCTATGAAGAACACAAATATATATATATATATATATATTAAAAAACAATGAAAATAAGGAAGGAGTATACCTTGCAAGAATAATCTTAACCCCTTTATATCAGTTATCTATGTTTTTAAGTGATATTATTATAATATGATTATGTCTCTTTAATCTATCCTAGGACTACTATATATATGTGCAAAGACCCTGGATAGCCTCTTAATTTTAAATAAACTTCAGCCTTCCATGATATTTTTAAAATAAGATAAGTCTTCCAAGAATTATTAAAGTACACGGGGTAATGCACAATATAACTAATTAACCATGTAACTCTCTGAATCTGTTATGATTCTTCATTTGCAGGTAAACGCGGCTCGAACATGGAGTAATATGTCTTCTTATGCTTCTCTCTGTTCCCATAACTTCATCTTGAGCTAAATTGCAATAACTACACAAGGGAAATACGGACAAATGAACATCTCGTGCTCTTCACAATTCTTTTATGCTTCATTTTTTATCCAAAATTTGATCAAACTTGATCAACTTTACTTCAAAGCTCATAAATCACGTCTACCTCTTTAAAAACGGAAATTAACGAAGTGTCAAATCTTTACACAAATTATAAAAACATATAAAATTTGCTATATTTTTCCTTATTAAATATGAATAAAACATATGTATCAATATATATATATATTTATAAATATTGAATCAATTAACCAAATCCATAGGTTTCTCGTGGTTATATTGAAATTTTATTGTAAGTAACCTTAAAAAAATTGTAGATAGTAAACTAACACTTTAAATTTTAGTTTAGGAGTAAGCGAGCACAAGATAAATATGATATGAAACCTTATCTACACTATATCCTAAGAGGTATATGGTACTAATTTTTGTACTCAAGGCTTATTCTATAGCATCTTGTACCTACGTTTACCCTATACCATATAAAATCCACATGCTACCCTATGAAACCCGTAATATATATTTTATGGAACTTGGAAATGATTTATTTTTTTCTTAAATTTCATGTTTATAGTAATAAGTATGATTTCATGCAATACGAGAACTACCCTATTTTCATATATTCATATAAAAAGCTTGTAAAATAAAATAAAAAAGGTAATTTCTTATTATCATAAGTTCTATAATATACATAATTTGTTTATATGTAAAAGCCGAAACTTGTGACAAACTTGCAGAACCTTATGTGATGTCAAATAAATTGCAGAATTTATAGCAAATTTCAAAATTAAGAACTTTTGTGGCACTTTTGTAATAATTAGTCCAAGAAGATAAATAACATTTATGTATAACTTAAAAGTACAAGTATATAAGATTCTTCCAAAATAAAAATAGTAAGTTCTTTTAATGTAAAATGGTATAAGTTATGCTAAAATAAAGATTTTTAAAAAGTATTTTATAAATGATAATCTTGAACAAAATTAATCATGAAATAAAAATAGGGAAATATTACTTATTTTTTATTTATATGAATTATTTTATATACTTTAATAAGGTGGGTACATGGTATTCAAGAATTTATAATCTCTATTGTTGATTCTCTATATCTGAAGTTTTGATGATAACAAAATGATCCAAAGAACTAATCTTTTTATGAGTGTGCAGAACGTTATTCAGAACCTTGTACAGAATGTTGGAGAATTTATCAATCATATATGTTTGGATGATTGATCTTAAATCTTGGATATTTTAGAATCTTAAATCTTAAATATGTTAGACCAGAACAAGTTTTTAGAGGAATTAAATTACAAAATGTTCGGTCTGGATAATGCTTCAAAAGGAAAAGAAACACATAATGTTTTACAGAATGTTTTTCAGAAGGAAAGTTAAAGGATAATACATTTCCAGAAATACAGAACTTTACACAGAACCTCTGGGAAGTTACTCGGTTATTACGTATGTTAATAACATGTGTTAAAGATGAATCTTTATTTATTTGAAGACCTAGCTCCGAGTTAATAAGTATATTTGGGAAATATACTTATTTGTTTCACTAAAAGCGGATTATATCCTAGGGGATTCAAACAATATTGGATTCAAAACAATTTTTCAAATTTGTTTAGAAGGTTTACTAGAAATAATAAATGGTTACGTTTTACTATCTATAAATTGGTTTCAAGACAAGGAAGTTATGTTGTCTGATTGGATCTATATAGAAGCATATTCAAAGTAGATATTCGTGAAGGAAACCGAATCAAGAATTGAATTATCCTCTGGAAGATAACATGCGAGAATCAAGGAGAAGACCGAGATATCAGCAAGGATCTTCTCCAGAATTATCTTCAACAAGGATTGATCGTATCAGGAGTCAAAACAGTAAATCAAGATGGATAATGTTGAATCACGAAAATCAAGCAGAGCTTATCGTCTTCAGCAAATTCAAATCACTAACTGTTTGAAATTGAAGATAAGACGTCAAAGATATACATCCGAGATATTTGGGATATTAGCCTTATCTCTACAACGAAAGAAGAATCAGAACGTTAGAGAAGAAGGAAGACACGAACAGAAATAAAAAGAAGAAGAAGATACAGAACAAAGAGAGTTACGAACAAGAAAAAATTCGAGAGCAATCTAACATTCAATTTCGATCAAATATCCATTAGATTTGAAAAAGAAGTCTCATTCATCTTTCTTTTCAAGTGCAGAATAGAGCAATTCTTTCCTTATTGCATCTTTATCTTTTGCTATTTTACAAAGGAAGCAACTTGTTGTTGGCTTCTAAGTTAGTTCAATTACAAGTGTAAACTCTGTAGATCGGTTGAAGCTAGTGTATAGCGTGAGAATCGAGCAGAGGGATTTGTACAAGTTTGTAATTGATTTTCATTGGATATAGTGAAACAAACCCAAAGGAAATTGGGGTCCCCTCGGAGCTGGAAGAGTGGACTGACGCACAAGGCGGAACCACTATATATCGCTGCCTGATCTCTCTTCTCTACTCTATTTAATTTCATGCATTTCAATTATATTGTGTTATAATTGTTTATTTATTCTCACGCCTACAAAAGGTTAATTCGTTTGATAAGAGAGAAAAACAATTTTACAGAATCTTTTATAGAACCTTTTACAGAACCTTCGCGTAAATTTTTTAGTGCTACGAAATTTTTTTTAACAATCAATTCACCCCCCTCTTGATTGTTTTAACGGACCAACAATTGGTATCAGAGCAGGACTCTTTTATTTAAACGAGTGATCAAATCAAATGGCTGAGAATAATGTCGCAATTAATCGTGCTCCTTTTTTTGATGGTTCAAATTTTTCTTATTGGAGAATGAGAATGGAAACCTATATTAAAGCTAATGATTATAATTCTTGGCAGGTAATTTCTAATGGAGATAATGTGGTGACCACGAATGGAGATTCAGCTCTAACAGACAGTGACATGAAGATCATCGAAAAGAATAATAAAGCAAAAAATTTGTTGCTAACTACCATTGCTGCTTGAATTTTATTTAATTTCTTCTTGTGAAACAGCAAAAGAAATATGGGATAGATTAATTGAAACCTATGAAGGAACTAATACAATTAAAGAAACTAAAATCAATGCTTTACTTCAGCAATATGAATTATTTAAGTTTAAAACTGATGAGTCTGTGAAAGATGCATTTAACAGGTTCACAGCAATTACTAATGAGCTGGCATCACTTGGTAAAGTGATTGGTGATCCTGATCTTGTAAGAAAGATGCTGAGAATACTACCTTCAACTTGGGATGCCAAGAAAACTGCTATAGAAGAGGCACAGGATCTCAACAAACTTTCTCTTAGTCAATTGAGAGAAAAGTTATTGGCCTATGAATCACACAAAAAGACTACACAAGGAGAGGAAAGTAGTACTAAAGGGATTGCATTCAAAGTCAAGGAAGTTACTCAAGTTGGGTTAGATGATAGTGAAGATGAAGATGAGGAAGACATAACACCATTAGCAAAGAAACTCAACCGATTCTTCAAGAGACAAAGAGGTAAGAAATATAGTACTTTTAAGAAAACTACTTAATATAATAAGAATGATGCAGGAAAAATGTACAAAGAAAAAGGGAAGAAAATGGAGAAGAAAGAAATTCAATGTTATGAATGTAAGAAGCCAGGACATATTAAATATGAATGTCCAAGGTTGATAAAGAAAATGGAACAATACAAGAAGCGAAGTCAAGCAATGCTAGCCACGTGGAGTGATTTGGATGACATAGAAAGTAATCCAGAAGATTCAGAAGAAGAAGAAGCAAACCTTTGTCTAATGGCTACTTCTGAGGTAAACTCTGAATCTGACAATGAGTTAACTGAGGATGATATGCTTCTTGAAATGAAAAAACTTCTAAAAGCTCTCAAAAAGGCTGATTTAAAAATAACAAATTTTGATAATGAAATTAAATCTCTTAAAAACGAGAAGGATGTTTTAATGTAAACGAACTCTTTACTTGTTGATGAAAATGATATATTGAAAAACGATCTTGAAAAATTAAATATAGATAATGAGAAATTGAGAAGAGATAATAGTCTACTAAAGGAAGAAACCGGTGTACTAAAAGTAAAAATAGATGAGTTGTCTAATTCAATTAAGACCACATTTAATAAGTTTAATGAAAGTGACAAAAAGTTGACTATGTTAATTACGTCACAAAGATTAACATGTGAAAAGCATGGATTAGGATATGAACATGGATCTACATCAAAAACATCTAAAGCTATGACATTTGTGAAAGCTAAAAGTGGTATAGATGCTAAACAAGTCGTCAAAAAGGAGTTAGTTACGAAAAGTGATAATCTGAAAACAAATCACGTAGAAAGAAATGGTGTAAGACAAGTAAAAGAGAGTACCAGAAGGTATTCCAGAAGTTATCCGTCATATGGAAATAATACCAGAAGGTATTCCAGAAGTTATCCACCATATGGAAATAATACCAGAAGGTATTCCAGAAGTTATCCAACATATGAAAACAATATCAGAAGGTATTTCAGAAGTTACCAAAAGAAAAATAATGAGAAACAGGTAAACAACAGGTATTATGATAATTTGTCATATACATGTTTCTTTTGTAATAAACTTGGACATATTGAGAAAAATTGTTATTACAAAAGAAACAAGCTCAGTAATGATCAAGTCAAACAAAGGTATTCAACGAGCTTGTCTTATAAAGGACCCAAACTAGTTTGGGTTCCTAAAAGAATTTGATCCTTTTGAATTTTGCAGGAACATGAAGCAAAGATTAAAGGAACTTGGTATCTAGATAGTGGATGTTCCAGACATATGACAGGAAATGCTTCATTGTTCACAAGCATAACATGGGAAGAAAAAGGATATGTAAAATTTGGAGACAACAGTAGAGGTAAAATTATTGCAACAGGAAGCATTGGTATGTCTCCTTACACAATAGAGAATGTTTATTTAGTTAAAGGTCTGAAACATAATCTTTTAAGCATTAGTCAATTATGTGATAAAGGTTACAAAATGATTTTTGAAAAAGAGAAATGTTTTGCTTTTGATAAAAATAACATAAAATTATTTGAAGGCTTTAGAAATAGAAACATATACTTAATAAGACCAAATGAAATTGAAGATGCATGTTGTTTGTTATCAATGCATGATAATATTTTTACATGGCACAAAAGGTTAGGACATGTGAACTTCCATCAATTAGAAAAATTATCTAAAAAGAACATAATAAGAGGATTACCCAACATAAATATAAAACATGATGTGAAATGCAATACGTGCTTAAAAAATAAAATGGTATCTATCTCTCACAAAAGTAAAAATGAAGTTTCAACAAAACGACCTCTTGAATTATTACATCTTGATTTATTTGGACCTACAAGAGTATTAAGTATGGGAGGAAGTAAATATGGATTTGTAATTGTTGATGATTACTCAAGATATACTTGGGTTATGTTTTTGAAACATAAGAAAGATACTTTTGATGCTTTTCAAAAATTTGCAAAACAGATTCAAAATGAAAAAGGAGTTTCCATAATTAGTCTTAGAACTGATCATGGAACCGAATTTCAAAACTCAAAATTTATAAGTTTTTGTGAAGAACAAGGAATATCTCACAATTTTTCAGCTCCATATACACCTCAACAAAATGGAGTTGTTGAACGCAAGAATAGAACAATACAAGAAATGACAAGATCTATGTTAAATGAAAGTGGTATTGCTGAGTATTTTTGGGCTGAAGCAGTTTCTACAGCTTGCTACATTATCAATAGAGTTTATGTTCGGCCTATGACATCCAAAACCGCATATGAATTATTTCGAGGTAAGAAACCAAATGTTTCTTATTTTCATGTTTTTGGATCTAAATGCTTTGTGAAAAAGAATGCTATGAATCTCGGTAAGTTTGATGAAAGATCTTATGAAGCTATATTTTTGGGTTATTCATTAAATAGTCGTGCTTATCGTATTTTTAATAAAACATCTAAAATAGTTGAAGAATCAATAAATGTTAAGTTTGTAGAAAACATAAAGGATGATGAATCAGAAGATGAAAAAGAAACCGAAACTAAAGAAGATCCTTGTTCAGAACTAAAGTCTGAAGTACCCGTTTTGGAAAATCAAGATTCTGGAAATACAGAACATATTCCAGAAGGTAACATAGAAGGTACTACAGAACTTAGAGAATCTGAACCAGAAACTTCTAAAGCTTGGAAATATAAGTCTTCTCACCCCCTTGAACAAATAATAGGTAATGTTGAATCTGGTGTTAAAACAAGATCTAATTTAAAGGATTTTGAAAATCATTTTGCATTATTGTCTGATTTTGAACCAATTAATGTTGAAGAAGCATTAAATGACAATAGTTGGATTGAAGCTATGCAAGATGAACTAAATCAATTTCAAAGAAATAATGTTTGGAATCTTGTTCCTAGACCTAAAAACAAATCAATAGTTGGAACTAAATGGGTATTTAAAAATAAATTGGATGAAAATGGAAAAATAGTAAGAAATAAAGCGAGGCTAGTAGCTAAAGGATACTCACAAGAGGAAGGAATAGATTTTGATGAAACATATGCACCTGTAGCTAGACTAGAAGCTATTCGGTTAATGCTTGCATATGCTTGTTATAAAAATTTCAAAGTATTTCAAATGGATGTAAAAAGTGCATTTTTGAATGGATATATTAAAGAAGAAGTTTTTGTAGAACAACCACCTGGTTTTGAAGATCCTTTTAAAGCTGATCATGTTTTCAAATTAAATAAAGCTTTGTATGGTTTAAAACAAGCTCCAAGAGCATGGTATGAAAGATTAAGTTTGTTTTTAATATCAAAAGGATTTCAAAGAGGAACTGTTGATACAACCTTGTTTTTAAAATCATATGACAAAGATATCTTAATTGTTCAAATATATGTAGATGATATTATATTTGGTTCTTCTAATGAAGTATTTTGTCAAGAATTTGCAAAAAGCATGCAGGCAGAATTCGAAATGTCAATGATGGGAGAATTGACCTTCTTTCTTGGACTTCAAATAAGACAAACAAAAGAAGGAATTTTCATACATCAAGAAAATACACTAAACAAATTCTAAAGAAATTTGGGTATGAAGGATGCAAAGGAGCTGCAACACCTATGAGCACTTCAACAAGGTTAGATTCTGATTCTAATGGGAAAAAGGTAAATGAAAAATTATATAGAAGTCTCATTGGCTCATTACTGTATTTAACTGCATCTAGACCTGATATTCTTTTTAGTGTATGTTTATGTGCTAGATTTCAAAGTACACCAAAAGAAACACATTTGACAGCTGTTAAAAGAATTTTCAAGTACTTGATAAATACTTCAAAATTAGGTATCTGGTATCCTAAAAATCAAAATTTTGATTTAATAGGATATTCTGATGCAGATTATGCTGGTTGCAAAATTGATAGAAAAAGCACATCTGGTACTTGTCAATTTTTAGGTGACAAATTAGTTTCTTGGTCATCTAAGAAACAAAACTCTGTTGCCTTGTCTACAGCTGAAGCAGAATATGTTTCTATTGGCAATTGTTGTGCACAAATGCTATGGATTAAACAACAATTAAAAGATTATGGTTTATTCTTTAAAAATATACCTATCAAATGTGATAATACAAGTGCAATTAACCTAACAAAAAATCCAGTACATCACTCTAGATCTAAACACATTGAAATTCGACATCATTTTATTCGTGATCATGTGATTAATGGTAATATTGTTGTTGATTATGTACCATCTGATAGACAATTAGCTGATATTTTTACAAAACCTCTTGAAAAATTGAATTTTGAATTTATAAGGAATGAAATTGGGATATGTAATCCGTTTTATTAAAAAATAATAATATTAATAATTATGAGAATTTCAAATTACGAATTGAAGATAAGAAAATTTCTAATTGGTTTTAAGCAACGGCTGTACGGGAAATTGTGCAAAAATCTTTAATGTCCAACGTTACTATTTGATTTAACGTCCAACGTTCTAATTTTCCCTCTATATTATATTCTGTTTCTTTTCAAAAATTGTCCAAAAACAAATTCCTTCTCTCTCGTCTCCAAATCGTACCTGACAAGCTGAAACCCTAAATCTTCAATTCAATCATTCATGGCTCCCAGGAAATCCCAGCGTATCTCGAACAAAAATTTCAAGACCATTCCATCTAAAGAACCCATTTCTCTTCCACCCACTTCGTCAGATTCCGAACAAACCATTTCTCAACATGGTTCACCTTCGAACGTGCCTGAAAAATCTCCTCAGTCCGTTCCACAATCTGAGAAAGTTCCTGAACCTGACAAAGAAACATCAGACAAAGATCAAGTTCAAGAACAAGACCCAGAACCTATTTCAGAACTTCTGAAGAAAATAAAGAAGGAGAAAATTTCCAAGGGTTCTACAAAGAAAAGGAAATCAGGACACTCAAAGGAACAGAAACCCTCCAAGAAACGCAAACAAGTCAAAGAATCTGAACCTTTATGTCCTTACACAAAGGTAAAAATTCATGATTGTGCATTTCTTGATTTTGGATACTTTAAGAAAAATGGATTTTATTGGAACAAATGGCTCGATAATGCTGGTTGTAAGAAGTTATGTAATCTGACTGGAGTTGTAGTGGGAGAAATGGTAGAAGAATTTTATAGAAATTTAAAGTTTGTTGATGCTAGAAATTTACAGTCAAGGGTTCAAGGACAAAAATCACGATTTCACGTGATGATTTGATTAGATGCTTTGGATTGAAAGACTGTCATGATGATACTATGTTTGTTTCTATGAGTAGAAATGAACTGTTCTTAAGGATCAATGGAAATATAGGAACTTTTCCAGATTTTGATGTTTTGTTTATGAGTTTGAGCTGTTGGTTCGAATGCTTCATAAAGTTGTGAGGGAATGCATTCTTCCTAGGAAAGGAAGTACAACAACTGTGACAAAGGAAGATGGGTTAGTTATTTTAGCTATGATGAAGAAAATTAAAATAGACATAGCTAAAAGAATTTTGAAAAGGATTTGGAAAGATCAAGAATATAGAGTTTATGGAAATGTTCTTATGGAAATTTTCAAATTTAAAGGAATTTCTCATCCTAAGAAAATAAAATTTCCAATTGGTTTGAAGCGGATTGGAGAGAAGAGTATCCATCACATGCAAATTCGATCATATAAGAAATTCTGGTATGGAATAGATGGTGCAATTTATTTGCACGAGGATCATAGGAAAAATATTGATTGGGATAAGATCAAGGCAACATTTGAGGGGGAGAAAGAACATACTCCAGAGCTTCTCCAGGAGTTTCTTTGGAAGAGGAACCAGAAGAAGGCATGCATAGAGCAGGGAAAGAGCCAGTGGAAAAGAAAAAGAAGAAACAGTATAAGCCTATGACTGGTGGAAAGTTCCAGATACGGGAAAACTTGCAGGTTGAATCTTCCACTGACAGTGAAGATTCCTTCCCAGAAGGACCAGGGGAAGCATCTTCGTTCCCAAGTGAAAATGCTTTAGCAAAGCTGATGGCTGATTCCCTTAATTCCTTCAAGCAGGATATCAAGCAGTTCATTTCATCAGAAATTAAGTCACAGATGTCCTCTTTGCATCAAAACCAACCACCACCATCAAAGATGTCATCGGGTTCTGCTAAATCTTTCTTTCGTTCTTCTCCAGTTGAGCAAGAACCTCTTCAAGAGCCTATCCCAGAACCTATTCCAGAAGCTGTCACTACTGACACTTCAACAGCTACTGGTTCTCCTCGTGCTCGACAACCTTATGAACCAACTCCTCCTAATTTGAGCCTTGTACCATTCACTCCTCTTGATGTCCTTCAACGTCCTGAAGCATATCTACCAACTTCACCAGTGTCATCTGGTCTCCATCCTTTGCCAGGAAGAAGACGACGTCAAAAAGCTCAAGCCAAGAAATCCACCATTCCTTTTAAAGATCTTTAAAAATTTTCTTTTATGCTCAATATTAAGACTTTTTATCTGCTATGGTCTGTAATGGAACATATTTTCATTTCTCTCGGATTTTCTTTCTCTTTTATTTTGATCATTTTGATGAGTAACAAAAAGGGGGAGAACTAAATAAAAGTATATGTTTTTGTTTATGTGATTGGCTGAATGAATGAATAGTAATATGTTTGTTTAATTTGTTTAAATTTTACGGATAAAAGTGTTTTGTTATCATCAAAAGGGGGAGAATGTTGATTCTCTATATCTGAAGTTTTGATGATAACAAAATGATCCAAAGAACTAATCTTTTTATGAGTGTGCAGAACGTTATTCAGAACCTTGTACAGAATGTTGGAGAATTTATCAATCATATGTTTGGATGATTGATCTTAAATCTTGGATATTTTAGAATCTTAAATCTTAAATATGTTAGACCAGAACAAGTTTTTAGAGGAATTAAATTACAAAATGTTCGGTCTGGATAATGCTTCAAAAGGAAAAGAAACACAGAATGTTTTACAGAATGTTTTTCAGAAGAAAAGTTAAAGGATAATACATTTCCAGAAATACAGAACTTTACACAGAACCTCTGGGAAGTTACTCGGTTATTACGTATGTTAATAAGACATGTGTTAAAGATGAATCTTTATTTATTTGAAGACCTAGCTCCGAGTTAATAAGTATATTTGGGAAATATACTTATTTGTTTCACTAAAGTCGGATTATATCCTAGGGGATTCAAACAATATTGGATTCAAAACAATATTTCAAATTTGTTTAGAAGGTTTACTGGAAATAATAAATGGTTACGTTTTACTATCTATAAATTGGTTTCAAGACAAGGAAGTTATGTTGTCTGATTGGATCTATATAGAAGCATATTCAAAGTAGATATTCGTGAAGGAAACCGAATCAAGAATTGAATTATCCTCTGGAAGATAACATGCGAGAATCAAGGAGAAGACCGAGATATCAGCAAGGATCTTCTCCAGAATTATCTTCAACAAGGATTGATCGTATCAGGAGTCAAAACAGTAAATCAAGATGGATAATGTTGAATCACGAAAATCAAGCAGAGCTTATCGTCTTCAGCAAATTCAAATCACTAACTGTTTGAAATTGAAGATAAGACGTCAAAGATATACATCCGAGATATTTGGAATATTAGCCTTATCTCTACAACGAAAGAAGAATCAGGACGTTAGAGAAGAAGGAAGACACGAACAAAAATAAAAAGAAGAAGAAGATACAGAACAAAGAGAGTTAACGAACAAGAAAAAATTCGAGAGCAATCTAACATTCAATTTCTATCAAATATCCATTAGATTTGAAAAAGAAGTCTCATTCATCTTTCTTTTCAAGTGCATAATAGAGCAATTCTTTCCTTATTGCATCTTTATCTTTTGCTATTTTACAAAGGAAGCAACTTGTTGTTGGCTTCTAAGTTAGTTTAATTACAAGTGTAAACTCTGTAGATCGGTTGAAGCTAGTGTATAGCGTGAGAATCGAGCAGAGGGATTTGTACAAGTTTGTAATTGATTTTCATTGGATATAGTGAAACAAACCCAAAGGAAATTGGGGTCCCCGGCTAGGAGCTGGAAGAGTGGACTGACGCACAAGGCGGAACCACTATATATTGCTGCCTGATCTCTCTTCTCTAGTCTATTTAATTTCATGCATTTCAATTATATTGTGTTATAATTGTTTATTTATTCTCACGCCTACAAAAGGTTAATTTGTTTGATAAGAGAGAAAAACAATTTTACAAAATCTTTTATAGAACCTTTTACAGAACCTTCGCGTAAATTTTTTAGTGCTACAAAATTTTTTTTAACAATCAATTCAACCCCCTCTTGATTGTTTTAACGGGACCAACATCTATATATTTAAATACAAGTTCTAAAGTGGGAACAAGGTGTAAAGATCTCATACTCATAGCTTATGCTGCGAGAATAGGTTTTGGGACTTTGTGACCTTTAATATTCACCTAAATCCTATCTACTCAAGTAAGGTATAGACGGGTAAAATTACTATAAGATTATCTATTAACCTCTATGTCATAGAAGTAATTACATAAATAAGTAAAATTTAGGTATCATATGTAACATTTAACAAAAAAAAAAAAAAGTTCTTCTAATTTCGTTTTTTTTCTGATTCTTTCCTAATGTATTTTTTTAAAATGTTATTGCATGTTATTAAATATTGAGATTATAAGAAAGAAATTAATATCATAATAATATTATAAAATATTTAAAATCCACATATAGATAGGCTCATACACTACTCCCACCCCCCCTCTCTTTTGTTACTTTCATATAATTTATTGAATGGTAAATCTCATAAATAATATAAATAAATACAAAAAACTCACGTGAAAAATCATAAAGATGAAATAAAGAGGTTCTTCATAAACAGAGTTCATTAAAATATTAATTAAAAATGAATTCCTTAATACTAGGGATGTTTCTTTATAAAACCTTTTCAATTATGGATGTTGTAGTTAAAAAAAAATAAAAAAAATAAAAAAAAAAAGGAGTAGACAGGAAAGAGAAGAAAGAAAATCAAACTCCGCAATAGAATTCATGATACACAATAAAAGCAAAATAATATTGCCAAATTACTTTTGCTCTCGGGATGAAAAGCAATCCTTTATATCTTAGTAACGAAATTTCAACCATCTAAGTTTTTAACATTGCTTATCATACAAACAGGAAACCATTATTGAAGAAAATGGATGCTAAGGCATTTGTTAAAAGTAAAAACATGGAAAGAATATAAGCACTCCTTTATTTAAGTAAATTAATAACATTCAAGCTTGTGTAGTGAATATTATGTGCTAAGCTTATACAACATCAAGATCCATCCACTAAAAAAAGAAATGTCCTAAAAATTATCTATCCCTGTTGTCCCGAAGCGTTTATGTCATCTTCAACGTTCTTAATCCATATCAGAATTATTATGCCTAGAAGACAAGTTAAACCCATGAGGTTGTTCGATATTGTTGTTACTTCTCTACCATCTTTAAGGAAAGCACACAGAGGGTCCATCTCAAATCGACACATACTGCATCGATATGTCAAGATGTTGTCCTTCCAAGAACATGCTACACACGGATTATCAAAAAACTCCATCCTTAGTGCGTAGCATCATCGGATGTTCCGCGTGAGCTTCGTGTTGTATGGACTTGGTAACTCATCGATGCACCTCTTATGTATTTTGAATGTCATGCATTCAGGGCACCAGTAGCTCTCACCTGCACAGTTCTCACAAGCACAACACATGTCATCTTCTCTTATCACATTCATTAGAACCAAGGGATGTTGGTGATGGACAAGTTGGAGCTTTCCTTCACCCAAGAACTCATACTTTAAAGTAGGTCTTATTGCACACTCGGGATTAAGGTGAAATTACAAGGTCTGCACATATAGAAAAATCTAGTGCCCCATTTGCCACATCCACAACAGGCGTAGTTACAATGTCTATACATCACTAGCGATGAAATGGATGGAAAGGATGGTCGATGATGTTTCGAGGAAGTTCAGCACATGACTTATGGATGTTGTAATTACAAGCGTTACAGGTATAGATCAACTCCAACCTTCTTTTGCTGCAACATGCGCATTCCACTCGATCATTATAGCCAACATCATTGGTCTTAAGGATCAATGGATGGTTGTGGCTGAAATGTTGAATCTCCATTATTCTCTCTTTTCCTTGCTTAAGAGTAGTTGGGATCCATGACTATATGCTAATGCTATGTATATAACCTAAATTGATTGGACGATGTGGTGGACATATCTAGATGACGACAATATAATAAATGTGGCCAGCTGGTGGTTGATTAATGTATACGGACAATGATTGGAGAACACCAGGAAAAGGCTAAGCAGTTCATAATCATTCGGTATTCACAAGAATGAGTTTAATAGCTGGAGTGTTGGACGGCTATTGTCTACAGTCTAAACTCCAAACTAGACATAATTTTCTTCATTCTTTGTTCTCACTTGCGAGCTAAAATGTCACTTTCGTGAAAATTTCTTTCGTTTATGATCTTTTAAGCCAGTACAAATAGGTTGATTAATTAATTAATTATTAATGTATATATTACAAGAATCAACTTTTCTTATACTAAGCAAGAAATATTTCGAACTCGATGAATGCACGGTAGCAGCAGACGTGGGGAAAATGTAGTAGGAAACCGCCGAACAACACTTGCTCCACCAAGATGGTAGTCAAGTAAAAGGATGGCATCCGGCAATACTGTCTCCAAAACATCCTTAAGTACTAGTGTCGCATCCCCACAGAGTACTCTAGTTGTAACGATACATCATGTAACCAACTGAGGCCTCCAAAAAAGTACATGATCATTGTACAACCAATATGTCCCGTGGCATGGATAGATATGATAGGATCCAAAGTTGTTTAGAACAAGAAAGACATTACATACAAATAAGACATAAATAAGAACAACTTTACAAAAGTCTAAAAATATCACATGATAATTTACAACTTTGTCTTCAACGGCTTCACTCATACATTTATAACAAAAGAACTTCAAAAGATTACATTCCCAAAAGCTTATAATGTTAGAACATTAATCTCTAAATCTCCATTACATAAACAAAGTTCTCCTTCAAATCCATGACCATATAATTCTACTTTCTATCCTATTTCCAACTCTTGATTTTGATCTTGGTCGTCCTTCTTATAACCCTGTGAATAATAGTCTAATGGAGTGTGAGCATAATAAGCTCAGTAAATAATAGAATCTTAACACCTTACAAACAAATTCACACAAAGTCTGATTAATATTCATATGCAATGCAATAATCAAACATTTGCACAACATAATTTGGTAACTGGAACTAGAACTTATGGAGATTTGCACCCTCTTTGGGCGTTAAAAGACCAGCACTAGTGCTTCATATCTAGGAGACCCAAAAACTAAGGAAGCAGTGATTATTTTCAAGCTCGTTTATCACTTATAGATACATATATACAATATATTCTCAACTTTACTTAGGTATTAGAATTTCCACTAAATATTATCATTTTAAGCCAACTCTCATCAAGCGACGTCCTTCAAGCCTACTTAATTCCTATAAAGTTGGCGACCCAATGGTAGCTGGATGTAATAAAGCATTACTACAAAGTAACAAAAATAACACGTGACATGAATACCATGTAAATACAAATGTGTAATGTATGTTTGATTCCTTTATGTATTAAGTAAGGTTTAAATCAAATTACTTAGTGACCAATCAATTTCCATACAATCAATCATACACATTCACTAATCAATATCAACCAATTAGTTATCGCTTAGCATTATGATTGTCATTCGGTCAAACAATTATGCAATATGCATTATTCCCAATCTTCATACAAGTAATCAATTTCGGTCATATTTGAAATTATATGCTACTATATTACAATCACAAACAAGTGAAAAAAGATTCAATTACTAACCCGTGCATTTTGCATCAGTCGTCATAATAATCAATTCGAAATTCTAAGTCTTGATTTAGGGTTCCTATAAAATATAAAAGATTGAATTATTAAGAATTTAATGATAAACCTAAAATTTATACACTTTTCATCTCTTATTTGATGCTTAATTGTGTTTATCTTTATAGAAATGCGAAGAATTGGTACTTTAATGTGTTGAATTGTGCTTAATCAGGTCATAGAGAACTTGGAGAATCAATAATTGAAGGGAATGAACTTTGAGCTTGGAATTAACATTAAAATAGAGCAAACAGAGCAATACTGGAAGCAATCTGGCATTTCATATTCAACACCGCCAGCATTTCAAGGATAAATCTGCAAGTGTGCAAAATTTCAATGAATGTCGACAATTCCATATTCAATGCTGCCAATGTTTACACCGTGTTTGACTATCACAGCTTCAAAAATCTTAACAACGGCCTCTACACTGCTGGTGTAAGATAAGAAATCGTCGGCATTAAATTAGGCAGTTGAAACTTTGCGTATCTATTCTGCATTTGAAATGTTTTAAAAGTTTAGGAACGACAGTTTCCAGAAGGGAGAGTTTTGTTTTTTTAGAAGACATAACCTTAGGATAGAGAATAGCCTAGAGAACTATATCATAAAATTAAGTTCCAAAATCATTCTTTAATCGTGATTTGTTCCACAATTTGTTTGTATAGTTGCTGATCATCATTGTGGGAAACTTTATATGGTTTGGTTTTGCTATTAATTCAGGTTTCTATGTTTAATATTATCTGAAAATCTTATATTTAGGTCATTATGAGTTTTGTTCATGATATTGATTCTATAAGTGTTCTTATTTCAATGTTAGGTTAAATTCGAACGGCGGGAATGTGATTAAATCCATTATTTGCTAAAACGATGGTTGAGTTATGTTATATGATTGTTAGAATCTTGCAATATTCATGTTGATTTCCTGTAATTAATGAGCCTTATATCTGGAAAGATTTTGGTTAATTAGAAGTTAGGTTTCTCGGGGAGAAATTTGATTTCATTGGAATTCGTAAATGTAGATTTAATGTCAAAATGCAGAAGCTGACATGTTATATCCGATTTAGGAATTATCTTTGTGTTAAATGCAATATTTAAGTTGAATTTTCACTAAGAGATTAGGGGAAACTCAATTTAAGTCATTAGGCAATTAATGAATCGGGAGATTCTTTGTTGTAATGTTGATTCCTTTGATAATCTGAGTAGCAGAAGCTACCAGGTTGTTTTAAGGTTAAAAAAAATTTTAAGAACTTCATGAAGAAGTTTCAATCTAGATAGTTCCACTTGAATAATCATGAGATCTAATTGTCAATATGACTTGATTTCAACTTGATTAGCAAAACTCGGATTTAATCAAAGTTCCCACTATAGTGCAATATAAGTTTTTGTGATTAACGAATAACTAAGTAGATTAACTACAATTAGAAATTAGGTAAAGTAGTGTTAATTAAATAATTGATCTGAATTCTTTTGCCTAAATATTTTGGAGCCAATAAAATTTTAGTCCTTAACTTTTCCCTGTGGGAACGATACTCACTCATCTTTTTACTACTTGATTCGATCCAGTACACTTGCTGGTGAATTCACTTTTAAAATCATAAAATCATTTCCAGCGGAACAAGTTTTTGGCAGCGTTGCCAGGGAATTTATTAATATTAAACAAATTTTGGTTCTATTAGTAATTTAGGTGCACTTTACGGTTTTGTGTGGTTTTGTTTTCTTTTCAGGTTTTATGCACGGGAGTAGAAGTCGAGAACTTCTACCATCAATCCTGAGATTGAACGTACTTTGCGTTTACTGAGAAGAGGAAACAGAGTAAGGGAGCAGGAACAAGCAGAAGCAATGGCAAAAGATGACAACCATAACAATCAAATTCAAGATCCTGTTAGAGCATTGAGGGATTACATAGTACCAATTGTGTCTGGATTCCCTATCAGAAGACTAACAGTTCAGGCTAACAATTTCGAGATTAAGCCTGGACTCATACAAATGGTCGAAGCTCATCAGTTTGGTAGATATCCAAATGAGACACCAGATGATCACATCACCAAGTTCCTCTAGTATTGCAACACCATTAAGATGAATGGAGTAACTAATGATGCGATTCGTTTGCAACTTTTTCCTTTCTCACTGAGGGATAAAGCTTTGGCTTGGTTCAACTTGCTACCACAAGAGTCAATCAACAATTGTGCTGATTTGTCAAATAAGTTTCTGAGGAGATTTTTCCCACCAGCAAGGACAGCTAGGTTGAGAAATGAGATAACAAATTTCACCAAGTTCCATGGTGAATCCTTGTATGAAGCTTGGGAAAGATACAAGGAAGCGATCAGGAAGTGTCCTCATCATGGACTACCTAACAATCTCCTCATAGAGATATTCTATATGAGTTTAGATGAGACCTTAAGATCATTGGTTGATGCTACTTTAGGGGGTACATTGATGGGGAAGAGCTATGATGAAGCTAGCTCATTAATAGAAGAAATGGCATCCAGTGCTCACAATTGGAGTTATAAGAGGACTAAGTTAAAACTAGCAGCTGTGCAGGATAATGAAGCAATGTCTCAACTTACAGCTTAGATTTTAGCTTTGACAACTCAGGTGAGTAAACTTACTACTTCAATTTCTGTTACCCCTAATCAAGTTTTGTCTTGTGAAATTTGTTCAGGTCCACATTCGTTCAGTGAATGTCCTCAAACTAACTTACCAGCTTCATCAAGTGGGGAGCAGATGAACTATGTTGGAAATTACCCAAGAGCAATCAATGACCATTCTCAATACATACAATCTAGGATGGGCTAATCACCCGAATTTCTCATGGAGAATGAGAATAATGTTTATAGACCACCACCTGATTTCAAAGACAAGTCCTATGAGAAATGCTCTTCTACCACCCAACATCACAACAGAACCATCTTCAATTGAAATTTGATGAAGAACTTCATGCAAAAGACAGAGACGTTGATGATAATCAACAAGCTACCGTCAGAGACTTCAAGGACAGATAAGTCAGATTTCTCAACAAATCGGTAGTAGACCATCAGGATCCTTACCTAGTAAGACTGAGGAGAATCCTAAAGGAGTGAATGCTATCACTTTAAGGAATAGTAAGAAGGTGGAAATTTCTAATAGGAAGATTGAAGAGAAGGAGGAGGTTCCATTGAAAGACAAGGGGAAGAGGAAATTAGAGGAACTAGTGCAAAGTTCACAATATGTGAAACCATATGTTCCTCTAGATCCTTTTCCAGGAAGGTTAAAATAACAAAGTTGGATGAGCAATTTGCAAAATTTTTGGATGTGTTTAAGAATCTCCAGATAAACATTCCATTCTTGGAAGCGATTCAAGAGATGCTATCCTATGCCAAGTTCATTAAGGAATTGTTATCTAAGAAGAGGAGGATAGATGGAAGTGAGCCGGTTATTCTTACAGGAGAGTGCTCTATGATTCTACAACAGAATTTGTCTAGCTTGCCTACAAAGCAAAGAGATCGGGGAACTTTCACTATTCCTTACACCATTGGCAATATTCATTTTGATAAAGTTTTAATAGACTCTAGTGCAAGTATAAATTTAATGTCGTACTCTATTTTCAGGAAACTAGGATTGGGAGAATGCAAGGCAACCCATATTACCTTGCAACTTGCTGATAGGCGTGTCAAATACCCAAAGGGTATTATAGAAAATGTCCTAGTGAAGGTCGACAAATTCATATTTCTATTTGACTTCATAGTCTTGGAAATGGAAGAAGATAGAGAGGTGTCCATGATCCTTCATAGACCATTCTTGGCTATAGGTAAAGCATTGATAGATGTTGAACAATGTAAGCTTACTTTGCGAGTTATGGACAAACAGGTTATTTTTAATGTATTTGATGCTATGAAGCATTTTGAATGACAATAGAACTTGTTTCACTATAGATACCATAGATGAACTTATTGTTGATTTTGTAGATGAAGAAATAGGAATAGAGACTTTGGAGTCAGTTTTAAGAGAAATTGATGATTGGAGTGAGGATGAGGAGGAAGAAGTAAGTTTTGAGGAAGTGTCTGAAATTAGATTGAGGATGTATGAGGAGTTGGGAACAAGTGAGAAGAAACCAATTCCATCTTTGACACAACCTCCAACTCTAGAGTTGAAACCATTGCCTGACCATTTAAGGTATGCTTACTTAGGAAATGATGAAACTTTACCAATTATTGTTTCATCATATTTGTCAAGTGACCAGGAAAATAAGCTGTTGGAAGTATTGAGGGAACATAAAGAAGTAATTGGATGGATGATTGCTAATATCAAAGGAATTAGTCTTTTGATTTGCACTCATAGGATTTTGATGGAGGATGAGTGCAAACCTACAGTTCAACCACAAAGAAGATTGAACCCTACTCTTAAGGAAGTAGTGAAGAAAGTGTTACTCAAACTGTTGGATGCAGGAATTATTTACCCTATCTCAGATAGTAAGTAGGTTAGCCCCGTGCATGTTATACCTAAGAAAGGTGGCATGACTATAGTGAAGAATGAGTCAAATGAATTAATCCCTAGTAAAACTGTGACTGGGTGGAGAGTATGTATTGATTATAGGATATTAAATGATGCCTCCTAGAAAGACCATTTCCCTCTTCCATTTATTAACCAAATGGTTGAAAAACTTTCGGGGCATGCATATTATTGTTTTTTGGACGGCTATTCGGGTTACAATCAGATCCCGATTGCACCAGCTGATCAAGAAAAAACCACTTTTACATGTCCCCATGGCACTTTTGCTTTTGGACGAATGCCTTTTGGTCTCTGCAATGCACCTGCTACTTTTCAGAGGTGTATGATGGCTATTTTTTCTTATATGCTTGAGAATTTCATTGAGATTTTTATGGATGATTTTTCATTTTTGGGAAATCTTTTGAATCATGTTTAAAGAATTTAGCCAATGTTTTAAAAAATGTAAAGAGACCAATTTGGTTTTAAACTAGGAAAAATGCCATTTTATGGTCAAAGATGGAATAGTCTTGGGGCATAAAGTTTCAAAAAAAGGGATTGAGGTGGATAAAGCTAAGGTAGAAGTCATAGAGAAATTGTCACCACCTACAATTGTAAAAGGAGTCAGAAGTTTTACTCCTTGATTCGATCCAGTACACTTGCTGTGAATTCGCTTTTAAAATCATAAAATCATTTTTTGCGGCACATTTAACATGAAAAAGAGGTCCATATGGGACTAAAGGTGTGAAAAAAAAATGAATGTTTAGGATAACCGAATCAAAATTGGGAAACCAATTCGAAAAAAAATGGTTAACCTATCTATTGGTTTCAATTTTGGTTTTTAGATATCAAAAATCGATGGATACGGTTAAATGATCCATAATTATAAATATATATAATTCATACTATACCCATATAATTATTCTTTAAAAATATATAAATTGAGGATGTTAAAACCCTAAACTAATTTCATTTTCTCAGTCGTAACTAATACCTGGATGATAAGGTCATGAAATATGGTAAGGATGAAGGAAGTGAAGATTCTAAAAGCGAATTAGAAAAATATTTGCATGATGATTGTAAGAAGAAGGTGCCTTCTTTTGATATATTAAGTTGATGGAAAAAAAATCATCTAAATCCCCAATAATGGCTTTGATAGCAAGGGATCTATTGGATATTCCTGTGTCTATAGTTGCTAGTGAATCCGCTTTTAGTACTGGAGGTTGTGTGCTTGATTCATTTCATAGTATCCTTACACTTAAACTTGTGGAAGCTCTAATTTGTGGACAAAATTGGTTAAGGAATTCAAGCTAACCAATATATCTTGAGCCTACCTTGGAACAACTTGTGTCGGTATCGATAGGTAAAACTCTTTCTACTTTTCATTTGGTTTTATTGATATTTTACTTCTATATTAAAATTATCAAATTTCTTTGTTTTTTTGTACTTTTTTTTCTTCCTATAGAAACATATTGCATTTTGGAAGATCATCCTCTTTACACAATCTATGATTGAGAAGAGAATGTAAGTTAATTTCTATAGTGTATTTTTTCCTGCTTTGTTTTGCTATTATATATTCACGTCCATATTTATAAATTTGTGTTTGATTAATAAATTAGAAGTTCTTGTTTCGGTATTTTTATTCTATAGAAAGGGAGAGAGATTGCAAGAAGGAAGTAGTGACACAAGCAAATCAAATTGGTGCTACTGATTTGTCGCCAACACCATCACCATCATCCACATCTGCTGCTCTAGCTCTTATTCTATCCAACTCTAATAAGCGAATTGATTTGGTAAGAAAGAAAAAAAATGTGTTGAGGAACAATTATGTTTTTATTTGATAATAGTTGTACTCTTGAAGAGCTTTTTGTTATTGTATATTTTTCGGTGTTATCAATATGAATTATGTTGAAATGAATGGTTAAGATGAAAAGAAATAAATGCATATATGTTTGAAAATTGGAATGGTGGTGTTTGATTCAGATTTTGTATTGAGCTCAACCCATCAAGGTTGATAAGAATACAAAAGTAAAAGGCTGTTATGATGATTACCTTGATAGCACCGATATATATTAACAACTATTTCACATATCTTACATTCTTAATTTATAGTTTTTGATATAATTATAGAAAAAATACTCTAATTTTTTTTTTTAAATACGGTTAACTGTGAATTTTGTATAACCATTATGTTAAACGGTTAAAAACCAAAAACCAAAAAATTAACAAAAAAAAAAGGTTAACCATTCATAATGGATTGGTTTAGGATTAGGATATTAAAAATCCGATCATTACGTTAAAAAAAAAATAGGATCACAGATTAGTTAACTGAATCATGAGCACCTTTATATGGGGCATATGAAGGATAATATGAGATCAGGGCCCAGACGCCTCTCACCATGCCTCGTGTCAGGGATGTATCAACCAGGGCTAGAAATAGAGGCTACTACACCCCTTGCCATGCCCCGTATCAAGGGGCGTATCCAACTAGGTGTGGATACAATGGCTACCACACCCCTTGTCATGCCTCGTATCGAGGTGCATACCCATCCAAAATGCACACAGAATGTGTCACGCCTTCTACCATGCCCCATATCAAGCATCTAGCGAAACATTACTTCTAAACTCTGAAAATTACACACCCTAACCAACTTCAAAGATCTTGTTCCCAACAAAGACACTATCACATCAACATATAAGATTCATATTCACCCCTTTCACCTTCTTATAGCTCTACACTTGGCCATCCTCAACATCAATTCTAACAAGCTAACCATAGTCTGTAATATCCATGATTTATGACTTAAACAACAAATTTCATAACTCAAACCCATCCAACATTAGTACTCTAAACAACCTTATATTCAGCATCAACTAACCATAGTCTGTAATATCCATGATTTATGACTTAAACAACAAATTTCATAACTCAAACCCATCCAACATTAGTACTCTAAACAACCTTATATTCAGCATCAACTAACATGAACATCAAATGACACTTGTCTTATAAAATTAACAAGGAAAAAGTATATAGTAACTTACCTAACTTGAATGTTGACTTGATGATGGAAAATTAACTTAAGCTTTTGGATAATTTTAGATGAGAAAATGATAAAAGAAAATGTGATATGTGTGTGTGCAAGGAGGGCGTCTACTCGAAAGAAGGGGAAGGAGTGATTTTATCTAAATAATTTGATAATTATCTCTTACAGCATTGACTTTAGGGGCATATAAGAGCTATTTTGTGTGTGTGTGTGTGTGTGTGGTGTGTGTGTGGGGGGGGGGGGGGGGGGGGGGGGGGGGGGGGGGGAGGATGGTGCGGCCATCAATAAGCTCCAGGAGAGACTGGAGGGTGCTCCTATAGGCTCCAAAGGTCATATTTTGAGTCTTAGGGAGATATTTCAGGTAATGCAGCAAATGATCTTCGCTGGAGTCAGAGGTATAGGCCTGCTTTTGTATAAATGGGCTTCTTAAAGCTAATGCATTAAGATTGACCATTTGAAATTGATGCAAAGTTTGATCAACTTAATTTATAAATTTACTAAAATGAAATATTTCTTATGAAAATCTATAATGAAATTCCTTATATTTAAATGTTAAATTTTAAAAATCCAAGTTTCTAAGAGAGCTGAAGTAAAATAATTGACATACAATTTGAAATGGCTTAATTGGAAGTTTTTAACTTCTAAATGACTTAATTCATTCTATGCATGCTATCATAGATAGATCACTAACTCTACCTTTCATTTTAACTTTCAGACTGGGTTTTATATGATTTTCCATTCTAAATTCTAACTTAACTTGATGTAAAACTTGGGGTTTACATTCTCTTCCCTTAAAAGAAGCTTTGTCATCAAAGCTTAGAGATTACCTAATTCTTCAAATAGTTGAGGATAGTTCCTTCTGGTTACCTTTATAATTCTCAGGTAACTTCTTTGGTTTCAGAATCTATAAGACTTTGACATATTTGATTTCCTTGTCTCTAAGAATTTGCACTTTATAGTCTAAATCTTTATTGATGTTTCTCATATGTCAAATTCTCTCTAAGCGACATAGGTTCTAATTCAACTACTTTATTTGTATTCGAGTATATTTCCTCACAACCAACACATGGAAAACATTATGTATATTGGCAAGATTTAGAGGAAGCACCAATCGATACGCCGAATTTCTAATTTTGTCCAAGATTTCAAAAGGTTCGATATATTTTGGGCTCAACTTTTCTTGTAATTTTCCTCAATGTAAACTCTTTATTGGTCTTATCTTGATATGCACATGGTCTCCCACATCGAATTTGAGCTCTCTTCTTTTCATATCGCCCAACTTTTCTATCTATCTTGAGCTTCCTTCATCTTCTATTTAATTATTGCCACTTTATCAATTGTTTCTTGTACTAACTTAGGTCTAATGGCAATTCTTTTTATATTGTCCAAAATAATGGCGATCCACATTTGCGTCCGTATAATGCTTCATATGATAGCATACCAATGCTTGAATGGTAGCTATTATTGTCTGCAAATTCCACAAGTGGCAAATATCAATCCCAACTTCCCTTGAATTCCAATACACATGATCTTAACATATTTTCCAAAGTTTGCATTATTCTTTCTGTTTGTGGGTAATATGCAGTACTAAACTTTAGCTGAGTTCTTATGGCTTTTTGCAAACTGACCCAAAATCTTGAAACAAATCTCGGATCTCTATCAAATACAATCCCTATTGGAACTCCATGTTTGACTATCTCCTTAATATATATCCATGCTAATTTCTCCAAGGAATATGTCACATGAATGGGTAAGAAATGAGTAGATTTAGTGAATTGATCTACATTTACCCATACCATCATAACCTACATTAATCCTTGATAGAGAACTTGCAAATCCATGGAGATTTAATCCCATTTCCACTTTGGGGTAGGTAATGGTTGCAATAATCCACATGGCTTTTGATAGTCCATTTTTACTCCTTGACAAGTCTCACATTGAGCAACAAAATCAGCTACATCTTTTTCATCCTATTCCACCAATATACACTCTTAAGTTCTTGGTAAGTCTTAGTTTCCTCAGGATGAACAACATATCCAGAATAATGAGCTTCATGCATCAATTTCTTCCTCAAAATGGGATCATTTGGAACACACAATCTTTTGTTTAATCAAAGAACTCCTTCTCCATCTAATTGAAACTCTTTATACTTTTCATAAGCAAGACCTTGAATTATTACATGTAATTCCACATCTTGTGTAAGCCCCAAGATGTTTCGGTATTCTTAGAAAATAATCCTAGAGCTAATACCAAAACCAAAACCATCAAACGTACCCAAGTTAAAATTGAAACTCTGGAAACCCTAAACGGGATCAAATAAAGAATCCATAGCCTTAGGATATCAGATGAATTAAGTAAAGTTCGAAACCCTAGAGGTAAATAATTTAACAAACAAATCATCATCAAAACAATTTTACATACTACAACCTAATCAATTCGGTTCAGCCTTCAAACATGGAAACTCTAAAATTGATCCTAACGAATAACAAGTTCCAAAAACCTTAGACAGTTTCAAATAAGTCGTATAAACCTAACTGTGTAGTAAATAAAATGGGAATAGAAAATCCTAAATACCAAATCCTAAGAAAACAAGTACATTTGAAAACAAATGAAAATCCGATTATTGTTCGACTCAAAAACCCTATGCTAAACGATTCACCTAATTGGTCTCTAACGCACAAATTGAGGCAGTACATCAAACATATTTAATAACAGCATAATAAGAATAATTTTCTATAATATAGTATTAATTTATCGAGTCAAAATTTCATTAGTTAAGCTAAATCGTTTTCGTACCGGTCGCTGCATACAAATTGAGATAACATCACCAGATAACAATTAATAATAAAATTATAAACCCTTAGATATTTTGTTATTGTTATAAGTGAATCTTAGAGTAAGAGCTAAAACTAGAACCTTAAAGTCAAACCGAGTCAACATTTAACCTTAGAAGGGCTAACACAATTAGACAATCCTAAGAATCCTAAAATATTAAATAAATTAGAAAAAAAATGAGATAAACTCAAATTATGAACCAAATATATATTATATGCCCTAAAATGATCATATTTTCCAAAACTTCAATCGTTTCGAACCCTTATGAAATCAGTTTTCATAAACGGACACCGACATGCAAAACGAGACAAGATATTCCGACAAAAAATTTACACTAAAATAATATTAAGATATTCATAAAATATCATATAAAATTTTATGGACGCATAAAAACGATAGTTATAGCTCATATGCATGCATATTTATCTCTACTGGTAATTTATTTACCTTATCCATTATTCATTACTATTCACTATTATTCATCTTATTGTGCTTTTTCTTACACCTATTCTTACAACTCCAACACCACCTATAACTTTTCTTACACATATTTAATTTATTTTACTTTATAGTTTACTTATCACATTACTTCTTCTTTACTCTCTCTCTCTCTCTCGCTCCCCCCTCCCTTATAAATGGTGTTGTAGCTATTGCCCCCTTACTCCTCTCTTATTTCTTTTTCTTTTTCATTTTCTTTCCATACTTTAATTCATACAATTTTCCTCTATAAATACCACCACATCCCCCTCTCATTTTCACTCCTCCTTCACCATAACAAAACTCTATCAATTTTTCCTCTCAAAAGTTTCTCTCCCTCTCCTCTCTCCCATGGCATCTCTCTCTATGTATATTCCATACTCATTCCATTTTCTTCCTTATGTAATCATCTTTAACACCTCACATATATTATGATATGTTTATGTATGTATATATTTAGATAATTTCCAAAATAAACTCCAATGATGATTCATGCTAAGAATGAAAATATGCAAGACAACATACAATGTCTACTATCATATCCATATTCATGTTGTGTTATGTTGTTTATATATTGTTAACTGATCTAACTTTTCCATATGTTTATGTACATAAGTATGAATATTCTTTAGAGCCCAATGCTCACGAACCTAACTTTGTTTATTTCATATACTTATTTTACTTCAAGCAATTTATTTATTTCATGCTTTTTAAAAGGCTGGTTCATTTCTAGTCTTGGACTTATATATATTCAAGCTCGAAGGAGACTGAAGTAATTCAAGTCTCGAGGAGCCTTGACACTGATCTAAGATTCCCATACTTTTTAAAATTGTACTTCTTGATTTTATTTATGAGACTAAAAAATTTCAAGTTTTAGGAAGCCTTAATAAAATCTAAGACTTCCATTTTTCATTTCTTTATACTTATTTTATTTCATATGGTGACTGAAATATTCGAAGCCTTGGGGAGTCTTGATAATAAGCTAAGATTGTAAGCCCCGGAAAATTTCAATAAATAATTCCAAGATGAATTTCGAAAATAAACCCTAAAAATCACTCCAAATTAAAACCGAACTTTGACTAGTCCTAAATCACGAACGAATCTAAAAATTTCTTAATCTTGAGAAAATGAGATTTCTTAAAAAATAAATAAAAACTCAATAGTCTTCAAATCCACGACCATTACATATGACAAATTTTATATTTAACTTCGACTTATAAAATCGGGTAATATAAAGCCCAAAAACAAATTATTAAAAGTAAATAATGATTAACTATCGGAAATAAAACTCAATTCAACAATTCCAAAAACGTTAAGAGATATTAAATACGTACAAAATAAAATTTAAAAAAAATTCTCAAATTAAATATGTTGTATAAACATAAAATATCAGTTTCTAAATTGGCAAAGATCTAAACCAGAAAATCACCCGAAAACCCTAAGTGGAATACAGTAGTTTAAGTCCAGCAATCTCGCGACGTTAACTCTAGAGGCCGAGGTGTAGTTTAAGTGTGTAGAATAGCTCGTAGCAATATAAGTTTGCTTAAAAATATCAGATTGGTAAATTTTTGACCTATTTCGAACCTATTCGGATACAGACTTCGAAAAGCGTGTCCTGGGGCTCGAGATATCAAAAATATACCATTAGTACCAATAGACTCGTAATTTCATAAGATTTCCAAATATATCATTTATATAATTTTTCGGGTTATAAAAGTTACAGTTATAACATTTATCTATTTTCATTACTACCGGTAATTAATTAGTGTTTTGAACTATTCACTTTTATTTTATTACACAATTTTATTATTCTTATAAAGCCTTATATTTTTAGATAAATATTTTATATATTATAGAAAACTTTGTTTTTCTAAAATTCAGTTCGTTTTTTGTTTTTATAGGATCAGATTCTGTTTAAGACCTGATACTAAAAATAAAATAAATTAATTTAATGATTGGAAAATATTTGAAAAATATTTCTATTTTCATAAAATAATTTTTTATAATTTTCTGGGTTATAAAAATATCATTTATAGCCCATATTCGCATATTTCGATCATACCGGTAACATATTTGTTGAAATACTAAAATAATTCAAATAATTATTTAATTTTTTATGAAAATTCTGCTACTCATTTATAAAAATTTTCCTTTTATTTTGTATTTTTCTTAATAAAAAGCAATTTTTCTAAACTCATACTTCAAGTACACCTTTCACATATCACTTCCTTTTCACTTCAATCTTTCTACACTTTATCCCACACTTCATGGCTTTCTCTTCTTTTTGCTGCCATTGTCCTTTAATTTACTCCTATTTTGACTAAAATAAATATATTCCACTCCTTCTTAAAGAAGCTACACATACCATTAATTACACAATTCAATTTCAAGTCAAAATTTAAACATTGCCCCCAGCCCCCCCCACCCCCCCCCCCCCCCCCCCCCCCCCCCCCCCCCCCTCTCTTTCTCTCCTCTCTTATCCACGTGCAGCACCCCTTTCATAGCTGCCCTTGTTTTATTTTTTTTCTCTTTCATTTAATACATTTCTCTCTCCATTTAATGCCTTTCAATTATCCTTTCATTTCCCTTTGAAACCCTCTCTCTTTTCCTCTCTTTTTCCTCTCTTTCTTTCTTCTTTTGTTCTGTTCTTGCAAGAACACAAGCTGCCCCACTTCTAAAATTTGCTTCCACACTTCATTCTGAAGATTTTTAAGTAAACTTTCTTCTCAAAGCTTCCATAGGTGATATAGGTAAAGTATAGTGAGAGTTTCATGCATCAAATGATTCCATAAGCTTAAAAGCTAAGGATGATGATCCAAAATGAAACACTCTCTCCTCCATTATTATTATCTTGTATCATTATTATTTTCTTGTTAAAAGTAGTTATATTTTGTAGATCTAACTTTTGTAGCTTTGATTTTCGTTTTACCTTAGATCTTGTTATTTGAGTTATTATTTTTGTTATTACTTATGATTTATACATATATTCATCATTCACATAACTATCTTAGTGTTCATGCATTTAAAACTAGTATAGTAAACTAGATCTAGTGTTTTGAGTTCATAAAATGCATTAGAATTTTGTTTTATGTTCATAAACAACTTGTAATAGCATGATGATAGTAGGAATGTTTTAGAAAGCTCAAGATCTATTTTATTTTCAACAAAAATCATTTTGAAAATTCGGATGAAAATGGAACCATATTTAGAAAAGTTGTTTTTCAACTTCGAAATGTGTATTTTTCATTTAAAATGAAGGCTTAGGTATAGACAACATAAATGAATGATTTTGATGAGTAAAGTGTAGATCTATGAGTTTATAGTTTACTACCATGGGTTTCTTTTAGATTCATGTTCATATTAAGTATAGATCTTAGTTTTGAACTTAAACAAAAATAGTGAAATTCGTATTTAGGCAAGACCCCTATTTAAAAACCACTTTCCAAGTACCAAAACGAAATTTTTACTTGAGATAATGAAGGCTTAATGTATATATATCATCAAGACTTCATTTTATATGGTTCAAAGATTAATTTTCAAGACAAAATTCTATTTTCAGATTTTGGCCAAGGCATATTTTAAAAACATGTTTTCCAACTAAAAAATGAAGTTTTTATTCAAGATATGGAAAGCACTTAAGATATGATATGTAAAAAATGGATTTTCATAAGTTTAGATAGATTTTATCAAAAGATATGACCAAAAATAAATTTTGTAAATTCGGATCTCAATCAAGACCAATTTTAAAATCCCATTTATCAACTCCAAAACTCATGTTTTATGTGAAGAATGAAGGGTATAGGTAATGGGTATCATTAAGTAGTGATTTTTACAAGTTGAAATTAGTTTTGATGAGATTAATATGTAAAACAAAAATCAAGATGGAAAATTTTGAGTTAGTAGTCAACTTGTAAAATTCGTAACTTTGGATGATGCCCATGAAAACACCTATTATCCAAGTTCAAAATAAAAGTTTTATGTATTAAATGAAGTCCTTAAGTAGTAGGTATAGTGAAGTCTTAAATTTTAATGCATTAAACAAGTTTTTCCCAAAGGAATCATTCAAAAAGGGGATTTTTTTTAAATTCGGATTTTTGAGTAAATCCTATTTGAAAACATATTTGCAAAGTGTAAAATCCAAATTTTTATGAAAAAGTGAAGTCCTTAGTGGTTATGTGCCCTAATTTTCTAAATATCAAATGATTTTTACTTAAAGGAATCACTTAAAAACTAATTTACACAAAATTCGGATTTTGGAATCAACCCTACTTGAAAACATGGTTACAAAGTGTAAAATGGAAATTTTTATGTAGAAATGAAGGTCATAAGTAATAAATATAATGAAGACTCAATTTTAACAAAGATAATTATATTTTCTTAAGAAATAAATCCAAAACAAATGGAAATGATCAAAGTTAGGAAACTAGTTTTCTTGAAAGTAGATAGCCATAGAGTCTTACAAATAAAAAGTTTCTTAAAAAAAATTCCTTTTAATAAATATTTCCAAAATCATGCATGCATTAAAACTCATCTCATGTCATTCATGTTAGGAAATCATTTATATTTCATGTATACTTGAAATATCAAGTAGAAACATTTCAAACAATTACAAAGCTATTTTTCGGAAACGGAGATCGTTACCGATCAGATCTGATCCCTCTTTTACGACCTAAATATTTTCAAAACTTGAAAACAATATTATAATTTGATAGATCTTTCGAATTAAATAGAAATCGATATATAATTTGCGAAATTCCGAGTTAAAATGACCAAGTTATGGCCGTTTTAAGTTGGAATTCCCACTTAGGACAAGAATTACGAATTTGATAGTTTGTATAAGATCGTTTGGATTAGTTTGAGTTGAAATACTTATTAGAGTGTTTCTTCTTTTTTAGGCAATCCCGAAATGGACGATTTCCTACCACCGGATTACTTTTACTAAGAGACCGGTGATCCAATGGCTGAGTGAGTTTTCCTCTTATTTTGTTACCTTGCTTGTGCTTGTAGCTAGTTGCACTAGAATTAGGAAAAGATAAAATTGTGATGAGTTGTGGTATAATCTTGGTTGAATGAATGATAAGTATATCGAGGCGGGACTTGTTGTAAAATCATTGTATGAGTTAGCATAGACTTGAATTGTCTGAAATTCTCTATGATCGCTTTTAACCTACATAATTAATATGCTATGATTATATGAATAAACTATGCATGCATATCACATGTTGAGTCACATTGCATTGTTGATATGCCTTTGGTGGGACAAAAGTATATTAGCGGAAGGCGAGGGGGCCTTGTTAACATTAAGGATGCGAGATCACTTAAGTTAACGGACGTGGGTTAGGCACATAAAACTACAATAAAACAACAAGAGAAAAATATTGGAATTATGGTTGCATGTCTATAGACCATCCTAACCGCGAATGAAGGGCGTAAATCCATTCACATATGGCTATCGGAAAGTCATATGCTTGTCTGCTCATGTATTTGTTCATGCATAGCATATGGATGAATTATAACTTGCTTGTCATGATATGAAATTAAGGGAACTCTCACTAAGCTAGTGTAGCTTATACCCTAATAGATGTTTAAATGAACAGGTTATCTCAAGATTGCTAAGTGGGGACCGAGATGGTAGGAGCCGAGAATGACTTCGGGATTCCGGTAAGATATAAGAATGCTTAAAGTTATTAGCTAGGTTTTACGATTTGCCTTGTAATAGTTTTATGTAGTGAAATCTTTTGACGAAATTGTATTTGAAGTATAGTGATTTGTATCAGAAGTATAGTGAATTGTATTTCCTTTACGTTGTTACTCAAGTTGTATCAATATAAAATGTATCTCTCCAATGTTTCTCCTCTATGTGTTAGACGCCTTGTACATAGTATGGAAGCCTTCGCATGACTAAGGTGGTCATTCCTAGGCTTTAATATTGTGTACGGCGGACTACCACGTTTAGGATACCCTTCGGGGCATGACAAAGACTCCCATGCTTTCGTTTTAATATCTTCATGTTCTTGTTTATCTATTTCTAATTTTCATATTCTAGGTATAGTTCCATGCTATTAATTTTATTTTTATTATTATTTTAAGTTCATGCACAGATATGATCATAGGTGATGCTGTTGTTATGCTAGAATAGATTTTTCCAAAGACATAAATGTTGATGATTCTTTATTATGCAAAATATTTTCCAAATACCTTATCTCCAATGTTTGGGAAATCCTTTTATTAGGAATAAAGAATTGAAAGCAACACTCAACTATATTTTTCAAAATGCCAAAATGAATTTTCCCAAAATATAAATGCTGGCAATTCTTTGTCATGTAAAATTTTCTATAAATCTTATTCATAATACATGTATGAACATTTTAATAAAAAAAAAAATTAGAACAAGGAATTTACTTAATTTTTCTTGTATGCCAACACTTAAAACATTTTAAAAGATAATACAACTTAGAATAATTTTTCTCCATAAACACATAGAAAATCATGTTTTAAAAATAATTAGTTAAAAAAGTTTATTACGAAAATAAAATATCCATGGATTCAAAATGAATATCATGATTTTTAGTTAAGTTTCACATTTACAAAAATGTAAGAATTGAAATTTTATTTAAAAAACCAAAAGTAAATTTTCCATTAACTTAACTTTTCAACCTTCCATAAAAAATTGTTTTACAAAATTTCTATTTTGGGACAACATCATTAGGATCATGCATATGATATGAGTTATTATTAGTAATATTTGATTTCTAAAAGTAGATATATTTTATACTTAGCCTAGGAAGCCTAAATGAAGCAAAATTTTAAAAATTAAAAAGGATCAAAGTCTAGAACAGTCTAGAAGCAATCTATACCATACATTCCGAGACCCAAATGACCTTACATGTTAAAAATAACCTAGAAATGGATAGAGCATTCGAAGTAGGTAGAAAACGACTATTCATATGCAAAATTTCAAGTTAAAATAAGCAAGTTATTGCCATTTAAGGTTAGAACTTCCGTAACTAGAAAAAATAACGCAAATTTAAGTTTGGAATTTCCGTAACTAGGAAAAATAACATAAATAAAAACAAATAAAGTCGGAAATCTAAGTATAATCTCTATGAAATACCCATTCTGTTTTTTTTTTTTAGGTGATGATAAATTTGACATACCTTTCCTCGACAACTACTTCAACTGAAGTTTTTTTTCAAGAAATGGTTGAGTGATTTTTTCCTTTTAAATTTGTTACCTTATTTATGTTTGTAAATTAGTTACACTAGTATGTTAAGAAAAGATAAAATGGCTATGTATTGGGGTTATCTTGGGTTAAGCATGTGTTCTTAGGGATGTAACCGGGTTGGGTTTCGGGTGTGATCATATAAACTCGAAAACCTACCCTATAGAGTCTACTAAACCCGATCTTATAACCCTATAAGGTTTTGATGCTATATCCAAACCTACTCTACAGGGTTTGATTTAGAACCCGGAACCCGACCCTATAACCTTATAAACCTTTTTTTTTAAATCCATTTTCAAATTTTAATAATGAATTTAAGAAAAGTTTTTTACATAAATTTGTTATACATTCAAAAAATGAAATGATGCATGTGGAATTGATAAAATGTTGTAGACCACATTTATTATATAACATTTAAACACATAAATATATTATTTTTTTCACTGTATAATATTTTAAAAATATGGTCAAATTAAATTTCCTTTTGGGACTAAAATATAACAGATAGCAAATAATATTAATTTCCATAGCAAACATGACTTAAACAAAATTTAATAAAAAGTTCTAAATCCATAACTAATCCATAAATATAAGAAAAAAAAATACTTAGAAGGTAAAAAAATATAGTAGCTTATTAATATCTTCTTTTTTCTCTTTGCTCATTTAGTAATGTTTTTATTTACTTATTTTTTAACTATAATACCGGGTTATCAGGTATCCATCGGGTTTATTATATGATCCAAACTCGACCCTATAACCCTACAGAGTTTTTATTATATATCCAAACCCGACCCTATAATCCTATAGGGTTCAACCCTATAGGGTTTTTAATAGGTCGGGTAGGTCGGAAACCCTATAAGAGTAAACCTGGTTATATCCCTATGTGTTCTTTGCTTGGGAGATTAAGTGAATACTAAGCATATCGTAACTCTAGAATGTTTGCTTAATTATATTATTTTTTTATATGCTTGATTGTTATGTGTGTTCAAATTAATTAATTGCCCTTAATGAACTTAATACAGATTGGTGTTAACAAAGAAATGGTCATGCATAGCGTTTGTCAAGTCACATTCAAAAGGCTGCTACTCCAACATATAGAGCTAGATGAGATGTAATCGTAGTGGGACACGAGCCCTACTCCTAAGAGAATGTACATCACTCAGGGAATACGACCCTTGGTTCAGAGCCGCGCTAGCCGAACGTTGTGGGCGAGTGCCTAGGGACTAGCAATAGAGGATCATGGAGACCCTCATAAACAATTCCCTAACCCTTGCTATGGAGGGTGTAAATATGTTTTATGTATAGGTTTTGGATAACTATACATATTTTTTATTTTCATGTGATTGTTGCATGAGCATGGCATATGTTTTAACTAACAAACTTGTTTACTTTTTGTGTTGGTGCAAGTAATGTGGAAATATCTCACTAAGCATGTTGTAAGCTTACACCGCTATGGATCTTGTTTGAAACAGTTATACTTGAGACTTAGATGACAAGGAAATCACTAGGGAATTTTGGAACTTTAATCAAAGATTTGAGACTTTAAGACTAAGCTTCTCTTTGAAACCATTTATGATAAATGTTTTTACCTTGGAGGTTGTTATAAACAATTGTACCATTTCAACTATTTGTGGTCATTAGCTGGGGTATGCCCCTAAGAAATATAATCTACTTTATTCGAGTTTAATTATGTAAAGTTCTCTTGCATTGCTATTTAAATGCTATCGTCATAAATTGCGCTACTCCAATGTGTCCTTTTTGTCGTGAAGAACGCCTTGTGCATAATATGAAAGCTTTTGTATGACTAAGGTAGTCATTCGTAAGCTTTAATATTGTATATGATAGACTACCACATTTAAGATACCCCTCAGGCTATGATATCTTGCCTTTATGCACTTTTAATTCTTTGAAGTAATGTGGGTTCCAAAATCAAATTTACAATCTCGAGTTCCAAATCTTGTAAAGTAAATTCTAGATTCAGCCTTGCAATATCTTAAGTAAGTTCTTTCTGTTTTATGATCATCAAAGCTACTTCTCCATAACTTTTACAGCTTAGGGCATCCGCAACGGCATTGATCTGTCCTAGATAATAATTGATATTCAAATCATAATCTTTTATCAATTCTAACCATTTGCGTTACCTTATGTTTAATTCCTTCTGAGTAAACATATATATTAAACTTTTGTGATTAATGTATACTTCACACTTTGTCCATACAAATAATGTCTCCGAATCTTCAAAGCAAAGACAACTGCTGCCAATTCTAAATCATTGCGTTGGATAATTCACTTCATGAGGCTTTACTTGCCATGCATATGCAATAACTTTTCCTCTTTGCATTAACATGCAACTCAATCCATTTTTAGATGCATCACCATAAATAGCAAACATATCCTTATGATTAGGCAAAACTAAAATCGGACCAGATATCAATCTTCTTTTTAGTTCCAGAAAACTTTGTTCCCTAGTCTCGTTCCATTCAAACTTTTCATTCTTTCTTGTTAATTGAGTTAAAGGGAATGCAATCTTAGAAAAGTCTTGAACAAACTTTCTGTAAACTCTTTATTTCCATAATTGCTTTCGGTCTTTTCCATTCAACATTGGGTTTAATCTTTCTTGGGTCTACTGAGATTCCTTTTCTAGATATAACATATGTAAGAAAAGATATTTGCCTTAATCAAAATTCACATTTTGATAGCTTAGCATACAATAAATCCTTATGTATTGCCTAGAAAATAAATTGTTCTGAATAGAAAAAGGATACCACTAAGGACACAATTGTATCCTAGTTGTGTTTTTCCAAGAATTTTTTTTCTTTATATTTGGTTGAGCATAACTATGTTACTTTGTATGTTGAAATATAAACATATATATTTTCACACATGTTACTTTGCTTCTCTTCTAAATTTGCTAAAATAGCTCCAATTCCAATCCAAAACTACTACGATACACTCAAACACAAGTATGTTAGGTGGAACCAACATCAGGAACAATAAGAAAATTAGAGAGAGAAATTAGGCATTGGTCGTCTTCCATGAAGTACTTTTAGTTAACATCATTAACTCAACATTCCACTACCTTTCAAGATTCTATGGGAATGTATCCTACTCCTACAACACTATGAGACATGGGAGAGACTTCATTCTTGGTGTGTCACGCCTTAAAACTAAAGAACATGAGTAGTCCGCCACATACTCATATTGTATTATGCGCATGTTAAGGCTCATAACAACTAAAATCCACATATAATAAATAAGCCACAATTATTTTAAATATTGCATATTATTTTGAGTCTCAACATTTTACATCTCCACAATTGTTAAAATTAAAACCAAACTAAAGTAGTAAAGTTTAAAACAACCTATTTCATAAATTGTCGATTTCTAGAGATGAACACAATCCCGAGTTTGGAGGCCTTGAGTAATAACTTTAAACCACATGTACTTAAAAAAAATCCCAAAAGGGATGAGCTAAAGCTCAATACATATCAATGTAACCACACATAGTATGTACATATAATCCCATGCAAATGCAACAAACATCAGTTTATATATTTATTTTAAGTAAGACAAACAACACGAGAGTACTCATGACTCTGGGCAACACGATAGGGGACCTAAGTTCCAATACTACTACAGCAGTATTTAGGGATGACAAGAACAGTCGACCTCTCACCTAAAAGAAAATCAAAAGTAGCCTCATCTATGATTCACATCGTTATTCAGACAACACCATCGTAGTCCATCTGTATTGTATGGTTTGTTAAGACCCATAATCCTCAAATTGCACCGATATAACTTCTCTATTTAGATGATCGTTGTGTCTGATACCATTTCTCCTATCAACTACCCTCCAAGCCACAACTTTAAACTTTTGAAATTTTTGAAACTCATAGAAAATAATTCTAAAGTTAAATACCAAAACTGAAACCCTAAAAACCGACTTAAAACTAAAACTAAATTCTAAACAAAATCAAATACAAAATTTCTTAATATTAAGAAAATAGGAATGATAAGTTATTTTTACTCTATATTTTTCATAGGATTTTAAGCTTATTTTGTTAAGAATTTATGATAAAATCATGCGAAATTATTTTATTGATAAAAAATTGTTGTTTTGAAGCTCTTAGATCAAATAAAGTAGTAATCAAATGTTTTAATTTAGACTTGGAGAAAAAACAACAAATAAAGTCAAGAATGCAGAAGTTGAGCCCTGAAAAGACACAGCCGAGGCCAAACAAAGAAAGAAAGCAGCAAAAATTGGTCTATCGAGCCTTAACTGTGAGCCCTCGATATGACCTTTGACTTCAGTCGAAGCGATCAAACATCATTCTGAAGAAAATACATTGTCGAGCCTCAAAACTCGACCCTCGATAATTGTGTTGACAGAGCAATTCTTCATCAGAATTACCTCGAGTCTCAACGAGTTGACCTCAACTCTCTCGATTTTACCCTCAATAGAGTAATGGACAAAAACGTACAATTTACTTAGGCAATTTCTTGAAGTTGAGCCCGATATTGCTTAATACGAGCTTTGACCAACTGAGCACGCGATCCTCAACGAGTGTTTTCTCAGATCATTGTGCGCGTGAAAGGTTATCAAATTTTGTTAGAAAGGATCTGTTGAATCTACCACATGTTAAATAAAGATGGAAATGCTCTTTGTACCTAATAGTCCATAAATAAACATGCAACGTGCATTGTAACGTATGTACCAACAATGTAAATTAGTATTAACGTAAAGTAGATTTCTAAAGGATTTTTGAGTAAAAGAATTTCTATTTCTTTTTACTTGAAAATTTCTTCTGTTTTCTAGGTGAAATCAATTTAACCCAATGTTTGTAATTTCTATGAATTTATGAGTAATTAATTGATTAATCTTTCAAATTTGTTTTATTTCTTCTAATTTTTACTTATTTTGATAAATCCATGGAGAAATAAACTCCTACAGCTTAGGGATTATGAATCCAATTCCTGATTTAGTCTGATTTCAAATGTGCTTTCAAGTAAATTTGATTAGGTGTTTGTAATTAGCAACTTGAATTTGACTTGTGGTTTTTAAAGGAATTGTGCATTTTTTTAGATCCATGATTGATTCCAATTGAATAGATCGAGAGATCATTCAATTGAATAGATCTGTGGTTGCTAATGGAGTTTATCCTAATTACCTCTTGCCAAGGAATGGGTGAAGACTTTTTGTCACTTTGTTAAAAAAGTCACCGAGTTGTCTTTTCAAAACAATAGGTTCCTATTCTTTATGCAGGTCTAATTGAAACTTCAGATTACTTGTTTTAGCTAGATCTAGAACTATTGACTTCGAGAAAAGCTTTAGTTTAGATTAGAGAATCCGACGATATAAACACACCATTTCAAACAGCTTTTAAGAAATTGTTGTTCTTAAGAAATCATTCTGATAAGGAATTGCTGAAGTAACCCTGAGCTACTATTTCACAGAAGTACAAGCTTATTTCTCATTTTGCCATTAAACATTTATGAATATTTCTAACTAGTGTAGTTTTATTTTTCTTTATGATTTTCTAAATCTTTCTTTGGCTAGACAATTAATGAGATTGAGAGTATATTAGTGCTAATCATTCCCTAGGGACTGACCTAAATCATTCTCTATGCTACATTTAATGGGTGCGCTTGTCCTATGAGATTGTAGTTATTGATTTAGAAAACATTTATAAATTTGAAAAACTAGGTCAATGATCAGTGAAAATTAAATTTTGAATTTCACAAACATACACGACACACTAAACCAAGGAACCTTCCAAAACAATATGGAAAAATCAATAATTATTCAACTAAATATGTACGCTAAACAATTCACCTATATGACCTCTAACACGAAAATTGGACATTATATCCAAGCAATATTCGATAACAAATTTTAAAACCTTAAACCCTTCGATGAATTTTAGAATAAAAATTTAAAATTTCTACCAAAAGTCAAACCAAGTCAATACATAATCATGGACTCAACTAAACAAAACCCAAGAACTGTTAAATATTAAAAGAATAATAAAAATATAGTAAAACTTAAATTTTTGAAATAAAAATATAGTAAAACTTAAATTTTTGAACTAAAAACATAGTACAACCATAAACCCCTATATCATATAATCTTACAAATAAAACTTAAAAGTCAGAAGTCAAACCAGAACCCTAAAGTCAACTTAGAGCAATAACAAAACTTACTAAACCTAGATCCGGCAATCCCACACATGAAACCCTAAAACAACGAAAATAAGATAATCTTATATTCTAGTTCGAATAATGTGATACAACCTAAAAAGATCAAATTCATCAAAAATTCAATCACTTCGAACCTTTACAGGATTAGTTTTTGTATTCGACTATCGATACGTGAATTAAGGAAAAAATTTATTGGCAATCAAGATTTACTAGAAAAATATTTAGATGCTCATAAAATATCAGATAGAATTTTTTCGACTCATAAAAACGTTAGATATAGCCTATATACACGTATGTTATCTACACCGGTTATCTGATATTTTACCATTACTACTTACTAATATTTTCTCTTAATTTCAACTATTTTTATCCCTATATTTTTATGTATATTTCTTACAAACATAACCTATAACCTATAAATTATTTTTTTTACATATACTACTATTTACATCAAATCTACTTTTCTTTTTTTCTTTTTTCTTTTTTGTCTTCCCTTCTTGAAGAA